>JAJJHT010015775.1:189053-309203 GCA_021223865.1 Drosophila pandora | reverse complement strand
AGGGTAAAAGAGTCGGGTGGAGTTATTCCCGGACACGACAGGTATCCTGGTGTAGTGGCGGCAGCAACGCATCAGCCTGGCGTACGCCTTGTCTGCTCCTGACCGTTCGATCCAGGTGTGATCCTGTGACGCGAGGGCTAACCAACCCGGGAACTCAAGCCCATTTGTGAAACCAGGCAGGGACACCCCGGGAAGTCAAGAGAATCCTGATCCAGGCGCTGGAGCGTATGCACAGCGGACCACCTGGAGTCAAAGGAGCCGCGACGCCCAAACCTCTGGCCTACCATAGATCCTGCGGGGCGTAGGCACGCAGGTGTTTGGAGGCGAGTGGCGAACGCGACCGGGGGCGTGTCCTGTACGGTAGGAAGGCCCTTCGTGCCCTGATCCGGCCGCTAAGCAGCGAGGAGCATATCCTGCCCGGCGTATGCCTGGGAGGTGAGCCACTCGGTCTGTTAACACGGATTAGGTGCCGGCCACGGCGAAAGGGCAAATCCAGGCGAGCCAAGGGTTCCGAGTTCCACAGCACCCCAAACGGAGGAACAGCAACGGCAGAGGCAACGACGAGGGAGCAGCGGCAGCAGTAGAGAAGCGACGACGAGGGAGCAGCGGCAGCAGCATAGCAGCGACGACGAGGGAGCAGCGGCAGCAGCATAGCAGCGACGACGAGGGAGCAGCGGCAACCGTAGCGCAGCGACGACGAGGGAGCAGCAGCGACGGACAGGCAGCGGCAGCAGAAGACGACAAGCAGCAACACAGGCCCCGCAACCAGAGTCCGTGAGTCAAACAAAGGGAACCGAGAGCCGTTTCGGCGCCAGGCACCAATACCGCACGACCTGCCGGGCGCAAGCTTTGGGAGGGCGTGCGTATTGGCACCAACCCGGAGCGGGGATCGGGGATCGACGGGAGGACGAGCGGTCGGTCGGCTGAGCCAGACAGCCGGTGAGATTCTCTTTATTTCTTTGTAAATTATTTACAATAAAGGGGATTTATTTGAAAAGAAGCAATACCGTGTTATGTCTGGGCTCGGGCAATCACGTCGAATCTATAAATTCGGTGGAACGTACCCTCAACCTCTGTGAGCTAGCCGCGGCGTTTGTTGCGAGCAAAACATAGCAAAACAGTTCGTTACACAGCATAGATGGACTCTGGGTGAATAACTTTGATTGGTCAGATTTGTTGCTGACATGTAGGTTCTCAAGATGAACATATGTTTATAAATTTATACCAATAAGGTTTTGATGTTTACGTCTAACCTATACTGTGTTTATGGAGGTTTTGTTTATTAAGGTATTTGCAGATATGTCACTCGCCCCTCCTTTAAAAATTTCAACATCCTTGTTGAATTCAACAACAATTTCCTTGTGGTCGGCTAGACGCCTATAAGTGAATATTATATAAATTTTTATAAAAAATTTATACTTATAAATTGTTATTTATGTTATAAATACAATCTGTTGAGCTATCAGCGTTTTGATAGCGGCCAAATTAATAGACCAGGTTCAATTTTATAATTCAATTTATTATGGGTCAATTTAACCCCAAAACAAATTCCGCGGCCGAACCAAAACAATGCCGAATTACAAGTGCATAAACCCTAAGAGCTTGCGCAGAAGCTCCACTAAAGCTCCCAAAGTGCATGCGCTACAAAAGAACAACAAAGCGCATGCGAATCTGGGAGAAGCAAAGAATATGGAACAGCTGATAACGGGCAATTAGTGGATCGCTGCGGCTAGTACACTGAGAGACTTAAATACAAATAATTATGATATTTGATGCTGGCACAAGTCCCAACATCCTCCCCCCGTTGAATTCCATCTTTCAACAAAACATCCTTAAGAGCATGGGACAGCTTCATCACACAATAATGCTAATGATCTCAAGGTCCATAATTCTCAATTGCAGGCTGCCGTGTCCATCCAGATCCAGAGAGCGCTCGAACCAGGCGTCAATAGAGTGGCGAGAGTGGAAGGAAACTTCTTTCCGAATCGGGATCGGGAGCCTTCACGGACGGAGCAGAAGCCACCTTGGCAGCTGCAGACGGCGGCAGCAGCGATGCGGACGACCTCCCCCCATTGGAAGGGTGCAGGCTAGAGTCCAGAATGGAGTCAGACCTGGGCGCTGACTTAATCGGCTTAAGAACAGCAGCTTTAGAAAGTCAATCGCAGACAACTGCCAGATGCGATGTGGAAATAGCGACCACGGGGGGAGCGGTGGATAGCAGGGGCACTGATGAGACGCAATTGGACCCGTCCTGGCTATCATGATCGTTGTTCAGGTTTCGCTCCAATTTAAAAACCTGAGAACCCCAAAAAAAATTCCAAGGCCAAACCAAAACAATGCCGAATTACATAAACCCTAAGAGCTTGCGCAAAGCTCCCAAAGTGCATGCGCTACAAAAGAACAACAAAGCGCATGCGAATCTGGGAGAAACATATGGAACAGCTGATAACGGGCAATTTGTGGACCGCTGCGGCTAGTTACACTGAGAGACTTAAATAGAATCAATTATGATATTTGATGCTGGCACAAGTCCCAACACAATCCATTTGTAGATAATATCTTTTTTTTGGTGATTGATTAATGATTCTTTAAGTTTTAAAATTGGTGATGGTTCATGTAGAGTTACACTGGTACTTTATATTATTATTTCATATTCATTTAGAACACTTGAAGTAGTGAACTTTATATATTTTTTTCAAGTGTACATTGACTTAATTGCGTTTGCGTTTTACTTAATTTATATGTCTCGGGTCCATCTCTATCTCTAATTCGGTCTTTAACCCTACGCAGTCACATATGTACATGTAGGGTTGTACAAATTATAGTTTATTTAAATTCTTTGGGTAACTTATACAAAAACAAGAAAGCAAAGCTAACTTCGGGCGGAGCCGAAGTTTATATACCCTTGCAGTTGAGTCGCAGTCCGCTAGGTGGCGCCACGCATTTTATATTATTGATATATAGCGGATCGTATATAGTTGGCCGATCTTAATGAAATTTGGCATATCAAATTATTTTGCCCAAAGAGGAATACATTGAAACTCCCATCCTTCTAACTTGAAAAACAACGAAGTTATGGCATTTCCGATCAATCAGTTATATGGCAGCTATAGGATATAGACGGCCAATCCTTATGATTTGGCAGATCGTATACTTTTGCCCAAATTAGAATTCATAGAAAGTCCCATCCTTCTAACTTGAAAAACAACGAAGTTATGGCATTAATCAATCAGTTATATGGCAGCTATAGGATATAGTCGGCCGATCCCGGCCGTTCCGACTTATGTACTGCCTGCAACAGAAAGAAGGGTGTGTGTAAAGTTTCAACTCGATAGCTTTAAAACTGAGAGACTAGTTTGCGTAGAAACAGACAGACAGACAGACGGACAGACGGACATGCTCATATCGACTCAAGAGGTGATCCTCAAGAATATATATACTTTATAGGGTCGGAGATGTCTCCTTCACTGCGTTGCACACTTTTGACCAAAATTATAATACCCTCTGCAAGGGTATAATGAATGTTCTTAAATAATTGCGACTTTCGCACTGGATGGGCTTCGGTAGCTTTTCTGCGTCTTTTCTTTACCGCGTTCAACTCTCTCTGACTGACAAATCGACAGTGTTGGGTATCATTGTCTTTTGGATTGGTGTTTGGCAAAATGGTATTTTCTTAAGTGTGGCCCTTTCTATAAGTCCTAATACGTCCTAATCCCACATTCGGCCATCCTGATTTTTCATTCGACCCCGAATGAACTCCATTTCTTCATATACTCTGCCGACGTAGTTATTTGCTTTGGTCCTTCGTTATTTCCCTCTTTTTTGACTTCATATCGACCGTGATTTAGTTTTTTTGTAACTTCATAAGGGCCGAAAAGTTTTGGCCTAGGCTTCATGCCTGTTCCGTATTGTGTCCTTTTTATAGCTACTAACTCGCCTACTTAATAATTCGACTCTTCCCTTCTTTTCTCATTGGAATATTTTCTGTTTTCTTGCTGAACCTTTTCAATATTTTGTTGCGCCTGCTAACGTATATCTTCCCTATTATCGTTTAACTCTTCAATTTGCATCTCCTCAAAAAGTTTTCTTAGCTCGCCGTCTTTCTTTCTCATTGTTAATCCTGTCAGTATTTGAAATGGGATGAATCTTGTAGTTCGAGGTGGCGAGTTATTTATTATTTGCTGAACTCTATCTACATGGCGATACCAATTCCCTGGACTGTCTTGACACAACTTGCTTGCGATTTTATGGATTCGATCTACTTGACCGTTTCCTCTGGGCATACCTGTGGTTATGTGAAGCAATTAAATGCCTTCGCGGGTACAGTACTCCTGAAACGTTCCTGATGTAAACGCTGTACCTCTGTCTGTAACAATTATACGAGGATTACCAAAAATTGCTGCCTGTTTCTCAAGTTTGTTTACTACGTCGTCTGTTCCAGTCTACTTCGTCGGGTAAAGCCAAGTAAATTTAGAAAATCCGTCCACTATTGCTAGTATATTCTTCGTGTCCGTTAACGGTCCAACATGATCAATGTGATACGTTCCGAGAGGTTCCTGAGCTTTATCGATTGGCGATAGTAAACATTCTTTTTTCCCTCTTTTGAAGCCAACTATTAGGCATTCTACGCAACCTTTAACAATTCTTTCGAAATTTGTCTGTATCTCTGGTATGAAGTAAAACCTTTCTAGCATGTCTCGCGTTTTTTTATGTCCGAAATGTCCATCTCTATCATGTGCCATACTGATTATTTCGTCCTGCATTGAATCGGGTACCACTAACAATTCCTTCACTGTATCCTTGTATAGTATGTCATTATTAAGGAAATAGTCTTCATACTCATTTCCACCTTCCAGAATAGTTTTTACTGCCTAGATCCACTTGTCATTATGCTGTGCTTCAATTATTCTAGATTTTGTTGAATCTTCATTTAAAAAGCACGAAAGGCGGCTGAGAGCATCAACATGTCGCATTTTAGTACCAGCTCTCGGTTCTACGGTAAACGTAAATTCTTGTAAGGCCATAATCCAATCTTCAATCCTGGGTGGTATTTTCTCTTTTTTTACTGTCATCGAAAAAGCACTGCAATCTGTCACTACTTTGAACTTTTTATCTAGCAAGTATATCCTCCATTTCCTAAGAGCATTCACTACGGCTAAAACCTCTATATATTTCTCTTCGCAAGCATTCGTTTTGCGACTCATAAACTCTACTGGGTGGAACTGCTGATCTTCTGAGTTTTTTTGCATCAACGCGGCGCCGAAACTATATTTGCTTGCGTCTGTATGAACTTCAGTATCTGCTGACGGATCGAAGAATTTCAGCACGGGTGCTGAGATTAAAAGATTTTTTAGCAAACTAAAAGCTAATAATCCTTGGTCAGCTCTATTCCTTCTCTAGGTTTGTCACTTTTCTTCCTTAGCAAGTCTGTCAGTGGCTTGGCTGCCAATGAGTAGTCCTTGATAAAGCGTCGCATGTATGAAGTCAGTCCTAAATACCTCTGTAAAGATTGCATATTTTTTGGGGCTGGAAAATTAACAATCCTTCTGATCTTCTAACCTTTAGCATATTAGCGGGTTCATTCTTAATGAAAATCTTTGGCATTTTCTATTCACAGTTTTTCAATATGTGACCCCTTTTATTGCAGTTATAGCACACTTCTTCCCCCTTGGAAATATGGCCTTCTTTGTTGCACTTAAAGCACTTTTTCTGAGAATTTGAGTCTTTTCCTTGAGTCTGTTTACTTTCTTTATAATTAGTCGTCTTATTTCTTATCTTCTCATATACTGTGATCTCATATTTAAGCTCCTTAATCGTTTTTGCCCGATATAATCCTGCCTTTTTCATTTTCCCATCGGGTATTCCATCTACAAAATAGGATATTAAACTCTCTTCATCGAGTTTAATCGGCTTGCCTATCTCCATTAAGCTGTAAAGGTATTCGATCCATGTTTCTCTTGCCTGCTTCTGTCTTTGCTTTAGAACCTTATGAATTATGAGGACCAGATCTCTTGTTCATTGAGTCAAAAATCTTTTTCACTTTCACGTTTTACTTCTGCTTTTGATTGTCATTTCGTTGCATCGTTTACTTTCCGCAATTATTATTCTGTGTTAGCGCACTCATCTTTTTTGTAACGAACTCCCGGACGAGCCCCCAAATAATTTGTAGGGTTGTACAAATTATAGTTTATTTAAATTCTTTGGGTAACGTATATGTCGGAGAGGAGGTAATTCTGTCTCTCGTTAGACATTAGACTTTAAGGTGTGGCCATTGGTCGTGCTGGAATATATCAGTCCTGGTATGATGAGGACTTAGTTTGCGAACTAAGGCCGTGTGTGGCTCCGTTGTGTTGCTAGATCTGGTCCTTCTTTCTTTTTCATCTGTAGTATGTAGGGTCATTATAGGAAGCATCCTCTGTAGCAATACAATATTGTGCTACAGTGTTGTTATATAAACATAATGCCCCGGCCAAATAGCCAGTTATATACATAAGCCTTAAAGTCTCACTCCTGAGGAGTGCATTGGTCAGCAAATTCCCATGAGTTGACAACGCATACAAGTGAGCCATGCATACTTACACCCTTACGCTCGGGCCGCTACCAGCCTTATATACGAGCATAGAAATATATATATATATGAATATAGCCGCGACTGATCGCTGCCGAGCCTTTGTAGGCAGCGCAGCCGCGAGCAATAGAATATTAATTTACTCTGGATTTGACTTTTAAAGAATAAAGAACAACATGGCCAATGACCCAAAACACAATATCTATATAAAGATTATATTTTGTAATTAAAGTTTACATGGCGACCGTGACACCAATCCTGCCAGGAGTCGACACAAAAAAAAATAAATACAACATAAAAAAGTATAAATATATATAATAAAATATTTATATATATAAATGGCACAATAAAAACAACATTATTCAACATAAAAATAAAAACAATTATTTCGGAGAAAGGCCCAAAAATCATCATCGTGAATGAGTGAAAAAATAAGTTCGGAAGGCAATCCACCCCCTGTGCCACCGATGGATGACCAAGATTTCAACAAAGCTACTCCTGTCGAACAAAAAGACGCAACGACTCTAGAGGAGGCTTTAAAACTGTGTCCAAGCGATGGACCACTCCCACTCACAATATCTGAGTATAGGGCTCGACAGCAGAAAACTACACTGAAGAAAAAGAAGCGCAGCGGAAAACGAGTTCAACTACTTAGGCAGAGAAGACTCATTAAGGATCTTACAAAAGCAGCAAGGACGGAGCAGGAGAAGAAAACACACGAGAAGAGCCTGGACGCTATCGAAAAAATACTTCGCAATGGTGCGCAGTAACGCAACAAGGGCTGTACATATCCGTACCAATGCCTAAGTTGCCATTAATATTAAGGAATTCTACCCAAACCGATGCGCGAAAGCGCTGCTTGAAAAATATTAACCACTGTTAGGCTGTTTACTAAAACCATATAACTGATGTTGATTTATAAAGAGCAAAATATTGTAAATCAGTTATATGTAAATTAACAATTTTTATGTTTTCTTCCTCAGTTCCATCATTTTTATAAATAAACCCAACGCAATTACGCTCGGGAATTAAAGATTTTGTTCTTCTCTTAATTTTTTTTTTTTTATGAATAATAGCATTAATAAGTTAGACTTCAATAATAAAAATTAGCCATATATATTTGGCATAAAATATAGAATTTTAGAACAAACCCCAAATATGGGTTTAATAGAGACGAAAACTGTCGATTCCACGGCAAACGTCATAAACAAAATAGAATCAGAAAAAGTAGATATCCTATTGTTAATAATCCTATTGTTAATAATATTCGTCGTTGTATTTTAGCGAATGTGTTTATCAAATTATACAAATTACATAATAAATGCTTGCGCAAAAGATTCCAAAGTCAAGCTAATGACTTGGATAAAATCTAAAAAAAAAAAAAATTAAAAAAAAAAAAAATACACATTGCAACTTCAATTATGATCAAATTGTTACCTTTGTTACCTTATAAAAAAATATTCTCCATTTAAAACAAAACATTAAAGATGACCACCATAGAAGCCATTAGAAAGGTTTACGAAAGGGATTCTTATTTTAAAGAACATGTTCAACAAATAGTCCCAAACGACTCCAATAAGCATAAATCAATTAGAACACCTTCTAATTGAAACATTTAATTTCGAAAATTCACCATTAATACATTGTTCAAAAACACAAAAAGCGATTGTATTAAGCACCATTCCAGGTGTCCAAATAAAATCAGTACTGGAAGAACATGAAACAATACGCAAAACACTTGTTATGGTAGTATTCAGAAAATAATTCTCCATATTAACAAAAATGCAATGGAATGAATTATACACCGAATTGAATAAATTATAAACCGATTTTGACAAATCATATAAATCTTTAACTCAAAATCGTACAATTCAACAGAATACAATCCACAAACACGCCGAAATATTAGTAGCGCGGACCACAGGCCAAGAAGAGTTGGAAGATTTAGATTCTGATAGATTAGAAATAGAAGAAAAAGACCTAAACAATCTAACTATACCCGCAGTTCTCTTGCAATCTGAATTATCAGACCAAGTCAAAGAGGATATAGATTCCAACAACATAATAGACCAAAAACCAATTCTAATGGCAGACGAAACAATTGCCCAACGGGCATATATAAAATATATTTCAAATGCCATCCCAGAGTTCAATGGGCAAAAAAAAAATCACAGAAAAGATTTATCACAGCCTTGAATTTGGTGAATTTAACAAAAGACACATATGAACATATAGCGGTTGAAGTAATCAAATCAAAAATTGTAGGATCAACCAAATGTAAAGTCCAAAATGAAACCACTATAAATGGAATAATTAAAAAACTCAAAGACAGTATAATCGGAGAAACATCAGATGTCATCAAAGCAAAATTGTGAAAAACACTTCAAAAAGGTAAAACAGCTGAAAAGTTCACAACTGAAATCGAAAACTTGCGAAAGCTTCTTGAAGCATCGTATATCGATGAGAGGTTGCCTGCCGAACATGCTGGTAAATTCAGCACAAAAGAAGCAATCAACACAATGACTAAAAATTGTGAACATGGAAGCCTTAAAACAGTACTAGAAGCAGGCAATTTTTCAACAATGAACGAAGCCATCGCTAAGTACATACAATGTAGTACCAACATGACAGGCAATCCAAGTAAAATCCTATATAACCGAAGAGGAAAACCCTACCACAATAACAACTTCAGAGGAAATTACCGCGGAAGAGGTTTCCGAAGAGGTTATTATAACAATAATTACCACCAAAACAACGGTTATAACCAAAATAATAGGTATAACCCAAACTATAATAACCACACCAATAATTATAGAGGTCGTGGAAATTCTAGAGGTTACAACCGTGGTGGAAATAACGGCTACAATAACACTGGTGGAAATACCAATTCCCAAGTTCGAACTGTTGAATCCCAGCCGGAAAACTAAAGACTTCCCTTAAGAAAAAGCCACAAAACTTACAACTGTATAAAATAAACCTCAGCCTCAATATTTATGTAACCATTAAAAACTACGTTACAAAAACATCCCTAAATCTACATCCCTACATCTCTACTTTTTACTTTGTTTATTAACGACTTGCCCCTTGCCTTAACTAATTCACTTGTACTTATGTACGCTGATGACGTTAAGCTATGCCTTCAGTATAAATTCACTAGCGCTCAGTCTAGACTTCAATCCGATTTGGATAAACTTCAAAATTGGGGTTTAGCAAATAACCTAAAGCTTAATGGATCGAAATGTAAACTTATGTCTTTTTACCGATCTAGTCCTCACCAGGCTATGTACTTTCTCTATGGGAACGCCTTAGAACGATTAACTCAGGTTAACGATCTAGGTGTCCTATTAGATTTGAAACTTAAATTTACCGACCATGTATCTACCATGGTTAATAAAGCTATGAGTGTGCTTGGATTTATTAAAGATGGTCAAAAGAATTTAATGACCCGTACATAACTAAAACGTTATATACATCACTGGTCCGTCCGATTCTTGAGTATGGATCGTGTGTCTGGAGTCCTCAATATGGAGTACACCAAGATCACATTGAATCTGTACAAAAAAACTTCCTTACTTTTGCTCTTAGGGGACTTAATTGGGATGCAAATCTTTACCTCCCCTCTTATCATAGTAGACTTTTACTAATCAACTTACCAACATTAACAAATCGTAGAACGATGCTGGGTGTCATGTTTCTATATAATCTTATTTATGGAAATATAGACAGCCAGCATTTACTAACACGTTTAAATTTTAACATTCCTAGTAGAAGGACCAGAAACTTTTGTCCTCTACTCCTCAGCCATTGTAGTTCGACATATGCCCAACACGATCCGTTCAGGGTATTATGTTCGGACTACAATGGTCTCTACCACATCTTGTCACTTTGCTCTACTAACAATCTTAAATCGCTTATATTAACCGCCTTATCTATGCAACACTCTTCCTCGTAATATCTTTCTCCTAATCCTCGCTTATCTATCTCGGATCTATTGCCGCGATTCGAGCCGTACGTTACGCGGCAGCGTCCCTCGGTCGGTTGGACGGGAGGTGGGCTGTACGTATGCTGTGGGAACCGCGCAAAAAAACTCTGTTAATAGATACAGGCTCAGACATTAGCATTTTAAAAATAAATTCAGATTAATATAATGAAGTAGATTCAACAATTTCAAACAGGAATTAGAAATTCAAACAGGAAAATTCATAATTCCATTTCATTTTCATTTAGAAAACAATGACTTCCCAATACCATGTGATGGCATAATGGGAATGGATTTCATTAAAAGGTTCAATTGTCAACTATTTTCAAAAAGATCAAGATTGGTTAATAGCAAGACCATCAGATTTCAATCAAGACATAAATATTCCAATTATGCATTCAATTAATAATAACTTATTTATCGCAGCACGATCCGAAATCGTGAGACAAATTAATATAATAACCACCCACAAAGAAATCCTTATTAAAAATCAGTGTATAGATGAAGGCATCATTATAGCCAGCACTATAACTGATTCAAGCAACACATTTGTCCGAATATTAAATACGACCGATAAAAATAAAATTATAAACATTTCCAAAATAAAGTACGAACCATTGGAAAATTATCAAATTGTCCAAAGCAACGAAACTAAAACCAGAAAAGAAGATGTCCTTTCAAAATTAAGGAAAATTTTCCTACAATGTATAAAAGCACCCTCACCAAACTATGTACCGAATTTACAGATATATTCGGATTAGAAACCGAACCAATCTCAGCAAATAATTTCTATAAACAGAAGCTGAGATTAAAAGATTTTACACCAGTCTACATTAAAAACTATCGAACACCACATAGCCAAAAAGAGTAGAAGTAGAAAGTAGAAGTAGAAAAGCTAATAAAAGATGATATAGTAGAACCATCAGTATCAGAATACAACAGCCCATTGCTGTTAGTACCTAAAAAGTCACTTCCTGGCTCAGAACAAAAACGTTGGAGACTAGTTATTGACTATCAAATAAACAAAAAGCTACTAGCTAATAAACTCCAACTACCAAGAATCGAAGATATCTTAGATCAACTTGGTAGAGCAAAATTTTTTTCCTGTCTAGATTTAATGTCTGGATTTCACCAAATTACCCTAGAAAAAGAATCAAGAGATATTACCTCTTTCTTTACAAGCACTGGGTCATTTAGATTTAAAAGACTACCTTATGGAGTAAAAATAGCACCAAATTCATTCCAAAGAATGATGACATTAGCATTTTCGGGATTAGAACCATCCCAAGCTTTCCTTTATATGGACGACTTAGTAGTTATAGGAAATCATATGATAAAAAAATCTAACAAATGTATTCAATCTATGTAGAAAACACAACCTTAAGTTACACCCTGAAAAATGCTCGTTCTTTATGCACGAAGTCACATTTTTGGGACACAAATGCACAAATAAAGGAATTTTACCCGGTGATAAAAAATTTAACGTAATAACAAATTATCCTGTTCCGTCCGATGCAGATGAATCTAAAAGATTCGTAGTCTTTTGCAATTATAACAGACGTTTCATACCAAATTTCTCGTATTACACAGNNNNTACAAAAACCACAAAAAAAAAAAAAAAAAAAAAATTCAGAGATCAGACCATACCTCCTATATGGATTTGGGGTCGCTGAATCCGAATCCGTGGTCAGTTGGTCGCCATCACGTCAGGTTTTCGAGAAAATAACGGTTGAATAGTCGAAAAACGCCGTTTTTGGCCATTTTCGAAAAATCGTACCGCAAAATTCTGATGTGTTACAAACCTAATTCAAAATAAAGGTCAGTTTGACGCCATCACGTCAAGTTTCTTCATAACCTCAAAAAACACACTTTTCACTTTTGAATTTTTAAATTTTGAAATTTTTGTGTTCGGCATACATTTTTTGCTAAGATGCCTACATATAAACGCACCCCCTGGCATGGAGCTCGTTTTAAAGATCACAAATCAGCCTTTCATTTCCATTTTGAATTAGGTTTGTAACACATCAGAATTTTGCGGTACGATTTTCCGAAAATGGCCAAAAACGGCGTTTTTCGACTATTCAACCGTTATTTTCTCAAAAACCTGACGTGATGGCGACCAACTGACCACGGATTCGGATTCAGCGACCCCAAATCCATATAGGAGGTATGGTCTGATCTCTGAATTTTTTTTTTTTTTTTGTGGAGCTGTGTTATTAAAGACACCTTACCCATTTGTGCAAGAAAAACATAAAATTCAACTGGACTACTGAGTGTCAAGAAGCTTTTGAATATCTTAAAGACGCACTAATCCAACCCACACTATTAAAAAACCCAGATTTTAATAAAGAATTTTGTATAACAACAGATGCTAGTAAGTAGGCATGCGGTGCAGTTCTAACCCAATCATATGATGGGATAGACCTCCCGGCAGCATACGCCTCACGAATATTTACAAAAGGCGAAAGTAATAAGTCAACAACTGAACAGGAATTGACAGCTATACATTGGGCAGTTAACTATTTTAGACCATATATATATGGAAAACATTTCACTATAAAAACAATGAGAAAACCAACTTCCAAGTTAACAAGAATGAGGTTAGACTTGGAAGAATATCAATTTACCGCAGTATACCTTAAGGGAAAAACAATTATGTGGCAGATGCCTTATCAAGAATAAGCATCGATGAACTAAAAGAAATGAATTGACAAATACTAAAAGTCACTACTAGATCCCAAAGTAAACAGAACAAGAAAGGAAAGCTAACTTCGGGCGAAGCCGAAGTTTATATACCCTTGCAGTTGAGTCGCAGTCCGCTAGGTGGCACCACGCATCTTATATTATTAGATATATAACGGATCGTATATAGTCGGCCGATCCTTATGAAATTTGGCATATCGAATTATTTTGCCCAAAGAGGCATCCATTGATCCCATCCTTCTAACTTGAAAAACAACCAAGTTATGGCATTTCCGATCAATCAGTTATATGGCAGCTATAAGATATAGACGACCGATCCCGGCCGTTCCGACTTATATACTGCCTGCAACAGAAAGAAGGGTGTGTGCAAAGTTTCAACTCGATAGCTTTAAAACTGAGAGACTAGTTTGCGTAGAAACAGACAGACAGACAGACAGACAGACAGACAGACAGACAGACAGACAGACAGACAGACGGACAGACGGACATGCTCATATCGACTCAGGAGGTGATCCTGATCACGAATATATATACTTTATAGGGTCGGAGATGTCTCCTTCACTGCGTTGCACACTTTTGACCAAAATTATAATACCCTCTGCAAGGGTATAAAAATAACTGCGCAGTTTCAACATCTAGTTCGGATTTGCAAAAGCAACCGACAGCTTCTAAGCCCAAGATATTTGACATCATTCATAACGAAGATGTTAAAAAAGTAGTGACCTTGCATTTAACAGTATCGAAGTGTTCTCTCAAGAAAGGAAAACAGATATATGCAAGAATAAACGTTAATGATCGATATACCAATGGAATATTCGATTTAGATCAATTTTTCCAAAGGCTTGAAAAAATAGCCGGTATAAATAAGATTAGACAACTTAAAATAGCACCGAGTGAAAAAATCTTTGAACTCGTTTCAATAGATAAATTTAAAGATAAGGGCAATGAAATATTATTAAATTTAAGAGTAGCGCTACTTCAGCCGGTGACGATCCTTTACAAGGCGGACACACAGGCATAATAAAAACGCTAGCAAAAGTAAAAAGACATTACTATTGAAAAAACATGACACGTGACGTTGCAAACCACGTAAAGAAATGTCTGAAATGCCAAAAATCAAAAACCACAATCCATACAAAAACGCCTTTGACGATAACAGAATCCCCATTAAAAGCGTTTGATATAGTATTAGTGGACACGATCGGTCCATTACCTAAATCAGACGAAGGTAACGAATATGCAGTCACTCTAATATGCGACTTAACAAAATATCTCGTTACAATCCCTGGGAACTGGGAACTGAATATAAGAATTCAATTATTAATGATTTATGCAAATATCTCAAAATTAATAATATAAAATCAACTGCACATCATCACCAAACATTGGGGACAATAGAAAGAAGCCATAGGACATTTAACGAATACGTTAGATCATACGTTTTGTCAGATAAAACAGACTGGGATGTTTGGGTCATATACTTTACATATTGTTTCAATACAACACCCTCTGTTGTACATGGATACTGTCCATATGAACTAGTGTTTAGTAAAACCCCAACCTTAAACATTAAATTCAATAGCAGTGAATACATTACACAACTGTATGACGTAGAAAACTTTGCAAAAGAATTAAAATTCAGACTCGAAAACGCTTATAAAAGAGCGAGAATGATGATTGAACAAAATAAGCAAAAATAAATAGAAACCTATGATAAAAGATCAAATGATTTACAATTAGAAATAGGAAATAAAGTTTTATTAAACACGAAAGGAAAGCTAACTTCGAACGGAGCCGAAGTTGATATACCCTTGCAGTTGAGTCGCAGTCCGCTATGTGGCGCCACGCATCTTATATTATAAGATATAAAGCGGATCGCATAAAGTCGTCCGATCCTTATGAAATTTGGCAAATCAGATTGTTTTGTCCAAAATAGAATCTGTCCCATCTTTCTAACTTAAAAAACACCAAAGTTATGCCAATTCCGATCGTTCTTTACAGCTTTAGGATATAGTCGGCCGATCCTTATGAAATTTTGTACATATGATATTTTGGTCAAATATAACATGTGTGGAGTCTCAATTCTCTAACTTAAAAAATACCAAAGTTATAGCATTTCCGATCAATCAGTTATATGGCAGGTATAGCATATAGTCGACCGATCTCGGCCGTTCCGACTTACATATATACTGCCTGCAAAGAAAAGAAGGATGTGTGCAAAGTTTCAACTCGATAGCTCTAAAACTGAGAGACTAGTTTGCGTAGAAACAGACAGACGGACAGACGGACATGCCTATATCGACTCAGGAGGTGATCCTGATAGGGAATATATATACTTTATATGGTCGGAGATGTCTCCTTCACTGCGTTGCATACTTTTGACCAAAATTATAATACCCTCTGCAAGGGTATAAAAACGAAGTAGGGCATAAATTAGACTTTAAGTATACAGGACCCTATAAGGTAGAAAGTATAGGAGAACGAGATAACATAACAATCTCAAACGTAAAGAATAAAAATCAAATAGTTCATAAAGATAGATTAAAGAAATTCTGTTCATAATTTTATGGTGGCCACCAATCAATCAAAACACAATAAAAGAAAAACAAAAAAAAAATAAATAAAAAAAAATTATATATTATATACAATAATAAGCAAAATAAGGAAGCATCCACTGTAGCAATACAATATTGTGCTACAGTGTTGTTATATAAACATAAATGCCCCGGCCATACTTACACCCTTACGCTCGGGCCGCTACCAGCCTTAAATACGAGCATAGAAATATATATGTATATGAATATAGCCGCGACTGATCGCTGCCGAGCCTTTGTAGGCAGCGCAGCCGCGAGCAATAGAATATTAATTCACTCTGGATTTGACTTTTAAAGAATAAAGAACGATATGGCCAAAGACCCAAAATACAATATCTATATAAAGACTATATTTTGTACTTAAAGTTTACAACTTGTTGCCAAAGCTTATCGACTTTTGGAGGTCCATTCGAGTTTCAGATTCGACAGTTGCTGATCGTCTCCTGACAACCCTCCAAATAGCTGTAAGAGGCAGCACCTCGCGATCTCTGCCGTCCTCTCTACGGCTGAGATCGCTGCGCGTTCCCCGCACGTTGGCGGCACTCTGTGCTTCTTACCCCTGTTGTGCCGCACATCCTGCAGAACATTATGGGGTATCTAGGGTTCCTCCGTTGCATGCCTGCGCTGGGTTTTCAATATGTGCTTGCATAGGCGTCGCAGCCCATTGCAGATTCGGCTGTCGTGGGCTTGCTCCCCATTGCTGTTGGTGCCTCATTTGGCTTCGTTCCTCTGGCTGCCATCTCTGCATCCACCCTCAACCTGGGTGGTTTTGTTATTTTGGCGAGTTCTGGTGGGGTTCCTGTTTCTGCCACCCCCTGTCGACCGCCGGCTGACTGTGATCCCACCGTGGTTTGGCGGAGGCTTGCCTATTGAACTCCTCGGCTAAACTCATAAATTCTTCTAGCGACGCACATGCATATGGCCTTATGAACATTTGCATGCGCATGCATATGGCCTTATGAACATTTGCATGCGCGGCATGTAGTTCTCAACCAGTCTTTCTATAGCCTCCTTCGTGGATTTCCCTAGTGGCTTCATTAGAGATTGAAGGTCCACCATACACTCTTTGAAGGGTTTCCCTCGTTGCTGCTTCCGCTGCCAATCCTGGTCCGCCAACTTCTCAAAATAACCCTTCGGCAGGAAGATGGATTCAAAACTTCTTCTGAATTCCTTCCATGTTGGCCACTCCTCATCGTTCATTATAAACTATCTCTGCGCTCTGCCCTGGAGTAATTCTGGCATCGCCCGCGGGATCGTGTTTATGTCTAATCCGAATATTTTAGCAGACCATGTCCACGAATTCTAGTGGGTCTCCCGTTCCGTCGAATCGGAATGACCACTCCCGGACTTGCTTGGCCACCTTTTGCGTAGTCCACCTGCACCGGGACCGGCTTAAGAACTTGCGGCTCAATGCTCCTCACATTATTCTTTTCTGGTACAGCCAGACTTTGAATGATATTTTTCTGACTCACTCACCGCTTTTTGTCTCGGCGTGGGTCTCTAGGTGAACTTTTCTTCAAATCCACGCGTGACTGCCAACATCTCGTCGACCCACTTTTCAACTAGTGCATATTGTCTACAGTTCCCTCTGCTGGGACCCTCCATACGAAGCGCGTATATCCAGTTTTTTCTCTCCATCTTGAAGCTCGAATGCGATTACGTAGTTTGGGCGCCAGGTGTAACGAACTGTTTTGCTTGTTAATGCTCGCAACAAATGCCGCGGCTATCTCACAGAGTTTGTGGATCGTTCCACCAAATTTATAGATTCGACGTAACTGCCCGAGCCCAGAAATAACACAGAGAGCTTCGTTTTACAGTATCCGTTTTTATTTCTATCTTATTTACAATGGGTGTAAGTGTGAATCTCACATGAGTTGACTCCTCCGTCGAATCCTCGCTGACTCTCTGAATGCTGCTGCACGGCTCCGCTGTTCGACCGATCGTCCTCCCGTCGTTCCCCAGTCACCGTTCTGAGATGGTGCCAATATACACGCCCCCCCGAAGCTTTCGCCCAGCAGGACGTGTGGTCTTGGTGCCTGGCGCCGGTTCGGCTCACGGTTCCCTCAGTTTTGTAACGGTTTGGCACATGTCCGGAAGGTACTTCGATCTACTAACAGGCTCCAGCCGTGCTCAGAGAAAGTGGGAGTGGTTCTTGTATCTTCAGTAGGGACATGGTCGTCACGCGAATCGTCGAAGATTGAATAGGAAGGGGCCTGGGAGAAGGCTTCCTAATAGCATTGTGTTGGGGGGGAGAAAAAAAAAAACAAATTCCTTGGCTAAGATGTTTGAGGTGGCTAACTGTTGTTTAACTGCATGGGTGGCGAGATTACTTCCGGTGCCCAAACAAAAGGTCTAGTGTAAATTCATTTTAGTTAACGTTATAATTCAGGAAAATCTCTTATAAAATAAATTAACATAAGGTGGTTTGCATTAACCATAAAAAGATATTTTCTATGATAATTAATATTAATATGGCGGTATTTAGAACAATTCAATAGTAAAGGTAATAATAATTAAAGATAATTAAAGTTAATTAAAGATAATTAAAGTTAATTAAAGATAATAAAAGATAATTAAAGATAATAATTCAGGTTTGGGGCTTATAAGTTTATTTTTTTTTAATGGGATTGCTTAGAAATAATAATTCAAGACTTTTCAGAAAATGATATAAAAATTGATAATTATGGATTTTTAGGTTTTCCTTTTTTTCTTCTTTTTCATTTGGTAACCTATATGATTTGAAAATTAAAATTTTGAATTTGAATTTTGAAGTTGGAAGGGTATTTGAAATTGCTGGATTATTGTCCTCTCTCGCGGGGATATTAAATAATGTATTTACGTGTTATTTGTAATTTTATACAAATAAAAAAAATCTAAGACTCCACAGGCAGAGGGGTTGATGTTGCCGGCGGAATTTTGGCGACGGGTCGTAAAAATAATCCCTGAAGCCTGGTGTTGATGCTGGTGCTTATGATGGATGGATGCCGGGGTTGGGCCAGGTGGTGCCTCCAAATCCACGGGCATCGAGGGTAATCCAGCAACAAAAATCCGCTAAACGGGAAAATAAACACTTAGCCAATGCAGGGAATGGCATGGAGCTTAATATTTTCTCACCTCTATTCTTATAAAAATCACACACTAATTTTCTTTTCCACGAGGTTGGGTCACTGGTTTAATAATTTTTATGCACAGATGCACAGGTCTGCCCGCAGCGAGATTCAGAATAAAAGTGAAATCAGGTGGCAGACAGGAAATGCATCTATCGATATTTTTAATTAGCTGCATTGGGTTCAAGGGGTAAATGAGACCATATGTTTTTTGTTTACTATTTTTGTTTTCTCTCTTTTTTTTTTTTTTAAATATTCAAATTACTTTTATTTTTTTTTTGTTTTGGCTTTGAACCAACGAGCGACCTCCACATCACAGTTTTTATTTTGGTAGTCATGCCTAAATAAAAGCTGAAAAAGGTCGGCGAGTTGGAATTAGGCCTACCAGATATCCTTACCATGAAAATTGCCTAGCTCCTTCCCCTTAAGGTCTTCCAATCTTTAAATGGCAGAGCCAACTTTCTGTTTTATCCTGGCTTTGATGCCGATTGGCCCCAATTTAGCATTAAAATTCGATGCCAAATTACTAAGCTGAAAATTTCGTTTAATAACCTCTTCCCCTACTTCAAACGATTTTGGTCTTGCTCTCAGATCGTACGTCCTTCTATTTTTCGAGAATGCCCTTTTTAAGTATTTCCCAATATCAGCACGAATGTTTGTAAATTCGTCTTCTCTTTCTATATGTCCTGCTCCACTACTTAACAGATCTAACTTCCTAAGCAACGTGTAATCCTTTCCATGCGTTATCATGTACTGTCCAAACACAATAGGATCAGCTCCGACTGATTGATGTGTGGAGTTTCTCAACGCGCAGTTTATACTGGGCAGGATGATATCCCACTCTCTCTAATTATGACGTACATAGGTTCCGAGCGCTGCGTTAATGGAGCGATTAACTCGTTCGGCGGCATTAGCTTGAGGGGCGTACGACGCAGTGAAGATATGCTTAATACCATACTTAGTAAGAAATGCTGCAAACTCATGACTTTTGAATGGCGGTCTATTGTCACTTAAAATGGATTCGGGAACTCCGAAACACGCAAAGATCTCATCCCTTAAGAAGTCGATAATGATCTGGGACGAAAACTTCCCAACAGGCTTTAGAAAAGTAAACTTGGAGAAGTGATCAAGTATGATGAAAATACCTATATTGCCTTTTTTCGATCGTGGAAAAGGACCTATAAAATCAATAGACAATCTTTGAAAAGGTCGTTCACCTGGCTTCCCATAGGTGGTCTTTGGCTATGATTTGGATACTTTTAGGTCCTACACAGATCACATTTTGCAATATATTGCCGAACGTCTGAAGCCAATTCTGGCCAAAAGAAATTTCGTCAGATACGTTCCAAACATTTGGCTACGCCCCCATGTGCCGAAGAATCCGGCTTCGATAAACTTGTCTTTTAGTGCCGTGTATTCTTCGGATTGAAAGGCACTTGACGTTAAATTAATTGTTGGTGAAAGCTCTAACTCAATAGCATTTACCGCGTCCGCTTCTTCGAAAGAACGAGAAAGCGCATCGGGAACTATATTTTGCGATCCCTTTCGATGTTCAATTTGAAAGGTGTATCGTTGTAATTTGAGTGCCCATCGGGCACTCCTCCTACTATAAAACCCAAGTACTGTACTTGTTTCAAGCCAAATTGACTTTTCGCGACATTTATAGTTAACCCCGCCTTTCGAAGTTGGACAGCTACTTCGACTAAGTGTTTCAGATGATCCTCAAATGTTGAAGATAGAACTAATAAGTCATCAAGGTAAACCAGAACGTGAGATTTCCTATTATATGGAATCACCATATCCATTAGTCGACAAAGAGTCTGCGGCGCATTGGACAATCCAAATGGCATACGTTTGAATGGATACAACGGTCGATTGGGGACTGTGAACGCTGTTTTCGCCCTTGATTGAGAATCTAACTCGATTTCCCAAAAGGCATCTTTGAGATAAATTTTCGAAATACAGTGCACGGGTGGCAATCGACTCAACAACCCTTCTAATATAGGCATCGGATAAGCATCTTTTATGGTGACTGAATTTAGTTTCCTTGCATCTAGACAGAATCGAACCTTGTTCGATTTTACTAACAGCGTTACTGGTGATGACCACGCCGATGAAGGTGCTTCTTCAATTACATCTTGTGCGATCATTCTATCAATTTCTTCACATAAAAGTTTTTCCCTGGCAGGGGATAAAGGATAAAATCTCTGTTTGATAGGTTTGGCCTCACCTGTGTCGATAGAATGTTGTACCCGAGAAGTTTTCCCTAACCCGTCTACCTCAAAGGACGGAAAAGAATTGATTACCGATTTGAAACGACGTTTCTCCGAAGGGGAAAGGTGAATTTGGTCTTTTTCCATTTCCCCTTCCGTTTGGTTTATCTCACTTATATTTCCCACTAAAGATAATGAAATTCCGAATTTCTTCCAGAAATTCATGCCGCAAACAACATCCTAATTTATTGACGGTACTTTTAGAAACTCTACGTTGTCATGCTTGGTGTTAAACGTCAATGATAAGGTGATCACTCCGGCGATATTCTGCATTTGCCCATCGGCGGTTTTTACCAACCCCTTTCGGGACTTAAAATTATTTTTCTCCGCCAGTATGCGTTTTGCTAAAGCACCACCTATTACACTTTTGTTGGCTCCGCTATCCAGCAGAGCTAAATATGGTTGACCTAATATTTGTATTTGTGAAAAGGGACGAATGTCGTTATGCTTTTGTAAGAGTGATGAAATGACGACTTTCTTTAGCTCCCGAACGTTTCTAAAATAATTTTGAATGCGCTCAGCGCTACGACTTTTAACTCTTGAGGCTGTTAAACTGTCCTTACTTTCACCGTCCGATAGTAGTTTGTCTAAACGTTTATGATAGGGAGTAAATTTGATAGGGTTTACGTTAAGTTCGTCTTCATCGAGTTCTGATTTGATTGGTTCCGAGATTTGAAAAGGATATTCGCTAAATGGTTTTGGCGAATATCCCGAGATCGGTTTTCCGACCCGGGATGACATTTCGAACAATTGGGCTTATAAGTGTTAATCGAGCCACACACACATAACAAAATATTCGACGAGTTTTTAAAAAATCTTGATAATGATGTCCTATTTCGTCAAAGTTCAAACATTTGATTTTGTCCGTCGAACGAATGGCGCAAACTTCATTTGATTCCTGGTCGCCATAAAAATCCTCCTCCGTCTGGATAATGAATTGAATTTCGTTAAGCGAAGGTCGAGTATTTGTTCGAGGGACGGCTCTATTACGAAATCCTTTGAAAAACTCTTCATGCCTGTGGCATTCAGTGCGCAACGCAGCCAAGGTTGCGGTTGGAACATGCAACAACTCGTGTTTCGATTCCGCCCTAAGATTATGTCGGACCTCTTCCGTTATTTCGGAGTCAAACAACGGATCTCTTAACGCGTCCGCGATCCCTAACATCGAATCTAGGAAGTCATCAAAGGTTTCGGTGTTTCCCTGCTTCCGACGTCGTAGAGATTCTTTGATATCGCGATCTGATCGTTGATCCTGATATCTTTCCTTTAGTCGGTCACACAAACGAAACCAATTTGTGAGATTGGGAGACCGATGTACTCGCCAATAAAACTTCAATGCCGGACCCGTAAATAATAAGTTTGCAAATTGAAACAGCAAATCATAATTTCCATCTAAACGCTGAGTGGTTAAAATATTCACACGATATATAAAATCCTCGATAGGGATTTCCCCATTGGATCCACTAAATTTGAGGTTCCAGTTTGAAATTACGCTAGATACTCTATCTGGTCTGTCTACTGAGTGATTGCTTAAACGATTTCTTGACGGAACGTTTTTTCGGAAATTATCGCGAGGTGGGTTACCCCTAGACACAAACCTGGGTACCTCATTATCCCATTCGAGTGGAATTTCGCCCCGTGATCCTCTACGATTTGGACATTTTTGCCATTTTGGCACTAATTTGATTAGAGATTGACGCTGCCAAGCTCGACATCTGATTTTCTAAGGCCTCTGCTATTATTTGGTGTACCCGCTCTTTTGAGACGCCGTTGCCAGCCGAAGAACTTCGCGTATGGTTCGCCCTTTCGGGATTCTGCATGGTATTCCAAATTACCCTGGGTATGGTGGTGGCAACTCGATTATTACGAGAGCCCTGCCTGGTCTGAGGCCGTGTACGCGGAATGGTGCCTGTACGCGGACTATTGCCAGTCGATGGCACTACCTCGATCAACTGTCGGGCCTCACCTGCTTCAGCATTCCCTAATTCGCTTCTTCTACATGCCCTTCTGCAGAGTGGACAAGTGGCGTTGGTTTCAAGCCAAGTTGTGAGACACCTCAAATGGAATTGATGCCTACATGTGGTTATTGTCCATTCTGCTTCCTCATTAGCTTCATTGCAAATGGTGCAAGTATGAGACTCCCTGGGCTGTAACAATGCAGGGATATTTTCAAGACTTCGTCTAACCGCCATGATATTGAATGATTATTATAATTGTTACTTTAAATTTGCCTAATAATTTAAGTGGGGTAATGGATGTTTTGTTACGTTAAGAAATTATATATGTATGGGTACTGTTGATCGATAATGGTGAATTATCAATTTTCGTTATCAAATTATTATTTATAAATTCGAATTGGGATTTATCCTTCAGAACTCTCGCCATTAGTTAAAAGCCTATTTATTATATTTTATTCTTCCTAGCCAAGGAACTTAACTTATTTATTTAATTGTCTTATTTGGAGAGGGAAAGGCTCCGTTCGCCCAAAGCTTGTACCATCTCAATCCAAAAATGACCAAAAGATTCTTGATTCTTGAAGAGTAATCCGCTTCCAGTTTGCGAAAACAATAAAAAATATCAATTTAAGTAGAAATATAAAAATAAAACCGGAATGAACAATTACTATTGGAGTTTCGCTTGTTTTTGAAGAGGAACAGACTCCATACTTGCGAAGCCTGAGCAATCTCAATCAAAAAAAACAAAATCTCAAAAAAAAAAATATGTACTATAGAAGTTGGTTTGATTACCTTCCTTGAAGAGGGACACACTCCCAGCTTTGGAGCATGAACAATCTCAACTAAAAAAAATCTAATAAAAAAAAAAGGAAATTAAAGAATTGACTTTGCATGAAGAGAAAAAGAAAATGCTATTCGGGGTAAGAAAAGGTTAAAGGAAATCGGGCATTGTAACTTTATATTTTTCGAATATCCTTAAAGGATAACTAAAGCCGCGTCGTTACCCCACGTTGGGCGCCATAATTCTGTAACGGTTTGGCACATGTCCTGAAGGTACTTCCATCTACTAACAGGCTCCAGCCGTGCTCAGAGAAAGTGGGAGTGGTTCTTGTATCTTCAGTAGGGACATGGTCGTCACGCGAATCGTCGAAGATTGAATAGAAAGGGGCCTGGGAGAAGGCTTCCTAATAGCATTGTGTTGGGGGGGAGAAAAAAAAAACAAATTCCTTGGCTAAGATGTTTGAGGTGGCTAACTGTTGTTTAACTGCATGGGTGGCGAGATTTCTTCCGGTGCCCAAACAAAAGGTCTAGTGTAAATTCATTTTAGTTAACGTTATAATTCAGGAAAATCTCTTATAAAATAAATTAACATAAGGTGGTTTGCATTAACCATAAAAAGATATTTTCTCTGATAATTAATATTAATATGGCGGTATTTAGAACAATTCAATAGTAAAGATAATAATAATTCCCGATCCGTCGCTATTGCTCTGACACCAGGATACCTGTCGTGTCCGGGAACCTTTGGCATTCAGTTCCGCAGCGGATCCTTGATCCTTTTCCCACTTTCTCCTTGACTTATCCTCCCACAGGAGGAACTTGAGCCTTTACTCCTAATTCTTCCAAGGAAACTTTCCCGCTTGAATGTCAGACTTACCCACGGGAGTCTTTCATTTAACACCTCCAGCTTCCCTAGAAGACTCGACCTCGATTCGCTTCAGTGGCCCTCCTTATATAGCGCCTACGGCGCCCGTTAATGCATGTAAATCTCGCTTCCGGCTGTTAATCCTTCATGCCTCTGTTCTTGCCGTTAATCGTTTCACGAATTCTCGTCGCATTTCCATTGTCGGGTTCCCTTTGTTATTGTTATTATGTAGATCACAGGACTTCGTTCAGATTTCTTCTTTTCTGCATTTTCCAAGCACAGTCGTGCTGTCGTAGTTCCCCGCCGTTCCAGCTCACTCCAACGACGTCCAAGCGCGGCCCATGTGTAACAGTTGTTTCCTTTTTCCCCTCTTCCGTGCTGCTGCCCCCTCATGCCCCTCCTGCCAAACGCATTTCTTTCCTTCCGCACTTTCTAAACACAGCCGCGCTAGGCCGTCTCCTCTTTCTCCTCTGTCCGTGTGCGCAGCCGTGCCAGCTTTCCTGCCCCCCGTTGTTGCCCGCTCTTGCCACCTGTCTAGGCGTTTGGGAGACTTAATCTCCTCACAACTTCCGTTTGCGGGTTCCCTTTTCTACCCTTCTTGATCCTACTTGGTCCTGGACTCTTAATGTTGTTACATGGGGCACCGGATCCCTCTAGGGATCCCCCCACACCCTACCCTCTTCCCGTCCGATAGAATTTCTCCCCCACCGAACTATCTAAACACGGTCGCTTCCGAGGGCGGTTGGATTCCACGCTGTCTCCTCTTTCTCCTGCTCCTTTCCGGAATGGCCCTACTGTCTCTTCCAGAACCGTTACGTTCCACGTTGTCTCTGCTTTCTCCCGCTTTGGTGCACGGCCCCGGTACACTTTCGCCTCCGTTGTTGTCCCTCCTTGCCAACTGTCTTGGCGTGTGGGAGATTCAATTTCCTCACAGAGCTCACAAAAATTGCCGCGGCTAGATCCGCCGTAAAAGTTCCGCCGAGTTTATTGATTCGACGTGATTGTCCAGATAAACACCGATAAATTCTTTTACAATTATGTTTCTTTTATTCTAAATCTTGGTTGGCTGTTTCTCTGGATGCTTCTGCTCGGCTCGGCAAAAGAGACTTAGTTATGCTGAAATATAAAACGGCACATACTTCTCTCTTGACTTATACTAATACTAACAAAATATACAGAAGTCAAAAATAAGTAATCTCTGCTGCTACTACTTATATTATCCCACGCTGCAGTCTGTGTTATTGCTATTGTCATCTGAAGGTGACCGGAGTCGTTCCACGAAGCGGTCTACTCATTTTCCAAAGGTTCCAAGCTGGGAGGAACTGTTCTCCGTTATTACCTCCCCTTAAGGCTCGGTAACCAAATGGAAAAAGATACATTGATGGCATCCGCCGGAGTTCGGGGCTTGAGGCAAGTGTTAGTTTATTAGACTAATGGTAATGGGATACAACTAATGGTAATGGGGAAAGCCCATAACTGCGCATATGCTTCGTCAGTCTACGGGATACCATTTTATTTGATATTAGGATGCCTTGCTTCTTATTAGGGTTACTTAAGAATTTTGTTTATTTTATTTTATATTTACGTGTTATATGTTAACTACTCCCTCCTTAAGTCTATTGTCGACCTCGGGGATACCCAACTCGCTGGTTGTCCTTGATATTTTATGGATGATATTTTATGATAACCTCTGCCGGCGTACCGTTATTTTTATATCAAGATCAGATGCGAACCATGGACGAATCAATGAAGACATTGTCAATTTTCGATTGAAGATAACGCTTGAAAATAGTGGTATTAACATGTCCATAATATTACATGGTTACAACTGATTACAGGTGAGATATGCCTCGGTTCCTACCATAGAACAACCTAAGCAGTACGTTTTACATTATAAATTTTTTTTTAATAAATTTAAAAGCCAATAAGTCGACATTGTAAAACTTGTTAAATGCAATTATTTTTTGGCATCATTGTACAACGACCTCAACAAAGTAAAATACGATATTGAAGTACTCAAGATCTAAGGAATATGTTGTCAGGTTAATATATTATTAAAGGATATAATCATACATACCGCACTAAAACTTTGTAATGACAGAGTTGAAAATTTAAATGCTGTTATTTTTACTGGCTTCTGACTGCAATGAATCATTAGGCTAATGTGCTTCTGAAAATTTGTATAATTATAATTTTTTAAATAAAAATTCAAGCTTTCCCAGTTACAACTATAGAGGCACTGCGCTGTTAAAGAAGACTTTTTTTTAAATTAACTATATTAATAAATGAGAAATATTTTACTATTATTACTTACATGACTCATCAAAGTGTCTCCATTCTCGCAAAGTATATATAATTGTGCAATTGCCGAAAATATATACACTAGAAATTTTATATAATTGCCAATAAATATGTTTTTACCCTGCGTAAAAATTCAAAGTATCATTTAAAAAAAATTGAATAGTATTTTTACATATTTTTATACCCTTGCAGAGGGTATTATAATTTTGGTCAAAAGTGTGCAATACAGTGAAGGATACATCTCCGACCCTATAAAGTATATATATTCTTGATCAGGATCACCTCCTGAGTCGATACAAGCATGTCCGTCTGTCCTTCTGTCCGTCTGTCTGCCTGTCTGTTTCTATGCAAACTAGTCTCTCAGTTTTAGAGCTTTCGAGTTGATACTTTGCACACATCCTTATTTTCCTTGCAGGCAGTATATAGGTAAGTCGGAACGGCCGGGATCAGTCAACAATATCCTATAGCTGCCATATAACTGATTGATCGAAATTGCCATAGCTTTAATGTTAGAGGGTTGGGACTTTCCACACATGTTATAAATGGCAAAATTCACTTTTGTTCAAAATTTCATAAGGATCGGATGACTATATCCTATAACTGTCATTGAACGATCGGAATTGGCATAACTTTGGTGTTTTGGTATAGATTTTATTTTGGGCGAAGTAATCAGATTTGCAACATTCCATAAGGATCAGCCGACTATATGATATAGCTGTCATATAACTGAACGATCGTAATTGGCATAACTTTGGCGTATTTTAAGCTAGAAGGATGGTTATATAANCCCCCCCCCCCCCCCCCCCCCCCCCCCCCCCTTGCTCAGCACTATTCGCCCCCTACTACGACTACGCCTCGAACTCGACCCCAGACTCTTAAACCCCAATCCACAGCATAAGCAATTCCCAATATTCAAGTGCTGTGGGTTCAAGTACATCCGGGTACGTCGCAAGAGTGCAACTATGTCACAAGTGTGCAACTATGTACGCTGACTAGAATGTTGCGGGAAAGCTGACACACACCCTGAGTGTTACGCTGACTCTTGACTCCGGATAGCTGACACTTCACCCGCTGACACCACACACGCCGACACCGCACATGCTGACACCACACATAGTGTTGGGTGATCGGCCGATATCGAACTGTCGATCGGAGGGTCACAACTCCGGGAAGTCAGTTTAATCTTGACCGCCGAGCCTCGCAGCTGAAACCAACTCTAATATTCTCCATGAACCTAAACTCTTCCTGTTAAATAAGAACCACCAAAACGATTGTTATTTTTAAGCAACACAAATAAATTGTATTCCCTACATCATCAAGAATGAACCAGCGACTTTTCATCAGGTGAACAATGGAAGGACATCTTAACTTTTATATAATTATATAATATGTTGGCACCTAGTGCCAAGGCCTACCACCCAATATTCACACTTAGTAATCTGATCTAATCAATGGTCGTCAGCATGTCGCAATACACAATAATCAAAGCCACTAACCTATTGGCACACCTAGTAAAAATTAGCAATAAGCATGAAACAATATCTAACCTAATAACCCAGCACTAGTAGACAGCGCCAGAAGCAGAAATCAGCATAATCAGCGGGAAGAATGACCGACTGACCGAAGCAAGCAAAAACCAGCTAGCTAAGCCCAAATGAATGTACAAGCAATGCATCAACAAGCAATCTGAGTCAGCAGACTCAGAGGTGGGTGACACTGGCATTAACATTGGTTTTAGCACGTCCATAACATTGACCTTCCATAGATTTAATTATGTATAATATAGCATTTTATATAAGAATTGTTCGTCTGAAATAAAGATAGCTGCGAATACAGAGTAGATCGGTTCGTTACTCAGTGTCAAGGTACGGCACTTAAAACCAACCTACTTCGAGTGATCCTGTGTAAAACGGGCCATAAGTAGAACTTTCATCATCGAACCTACTTCGAGTGGCTCCTGTGTAAATAGACCATAAGTAGAGCTTCATTATCTAGTCTACTTCGAGTGTTGCTCCCGTGAAAGGGACCATAAGTGGAACCCGCGGTACCCAACCTACTTCGAGTGTTGCTCTTGCGAAACGGACCACAAGTAGAACCCGCGTTTCCCAACCTACTTCGAGTGTTGCTCCCGTAAAACGGACCACAAGTAGAAACCCAGTTACCCACCTTACGTCGAGTGTAGCTCCCTTAAAATAGACCACAAATAGGACCGGCCGATAAGGAATCAGCCGAAGCCCCGTACTAACTGCACTGAAGGAGAACCAACCTAGGACTTGAAGTATCTCACATCAACTCCAGCCTGATCACAGCAAGTGCCTGGTCAACCCGATCAGTCCTACGTTCTACGCTCTACGGACGAGCAAAACATATAATAATATCAGTTGCTATCTAACTGCTTTTCTTTCTTTTTTTTTATTCATAAATTAGATTTTAGCCTTAATACTATGTTAAAATTGACTGGGTTGATAATTTAAAGGATACAGAAGAAGAAGTCTTTGTCTATCGCACGAATCATCATTGGTGATGCCTAAAAAGCTCACTGTTTGTAACTGTTTAAGAAGGTCCTTGTCGGGTCAAACAACCGCTGAAATGTTTGGCCGGCAATAACACACTGTAACAGTGATTCTGAACTTTTGAAGTGACATAGTAGGAATTGTTTATTGGGTCGAGTATATCACAAAACCATGTTTGAAATATTGTAACACCCTCAAAATCTTGATTTATGGTTAAAAACCGTTTTTCGGGATTTTTTTGCGCTTAAAAATTCCTAAACGCTGTTACTCCCGAGCGCTCGCAAGGTTGAATTGACTTTTTTTGGGAAAAGCGTTATAACTTCAACAATTTTTATTATTTTTTGATGAAGTTTGTCTCGTTTTATTCAGAATTAATGAGACAACATTGATATGTGGCAAAAATGACAGAAATTTTCTAAGTTGTACCGAAAAACTGGCGTTAATATCCGAAACACACGAATAAAAGTCAAAAATTTCAGTTTCAGATGTAAACATTTTGTCCTTTTTGTTTAAAAAAATCGAAGATATATTTTTTTTTCAATAGCTACAACATTTAACTATTGAAAAACACCGAAAATTTTGAAATCGGTTGAAAAAAACGCGTTCAGGAATTTTTAAGTGCAAAGAAGTCCCGAAAACGGGTTTTTAAGGGGGCATGCGCACTTGTAAATTTCAAAAAATCGAATTTTTTTTTTTGCATTTTCTTAAAGTATATACATTTAGAAATGTGTCCACAAAATTTTGAAATGATCCGGTGAAAATTCAGTGAGCTACACATGTTAAAAGGGAGGGGCCTCCGGTAAGTGTAATGGTGAGTTGAAACTTTAAACACGTTTTTCTCAAAACTACGTTTTCAAAGTCGGTGACCACTCTTACTCGAAAACTAGTGACCCGATTGTCTTGAAATTTAGCATGCTCTTTTATTACATAATAATCTAGTACTTAATCGAAGGATTTTTTTTTTTATGCAAAACTTTTTTTTTTACAGCTGAAAAACTACCGATTTTTTTGACGAAAAACGATTTTTCAACTTTGAAAGGTCGCCATTTTGTCAAATATTTTTTTTTTTTAATATCCTTCGATTAAGTACTAGATTTACTTTTAATAAATGTAAATCCGTTTCATTTTTTGATTTTAGACTATCCAGTTTTTCACAGTGTTGGTCACCGCAACTCGCCTTTTTCGGATGGACCTCACTTCGACGGGGCATAACTTTGAAACCCCTAAATATTTTCTACTTTTTTTTTTTTTTCAAATTTAAGTTAAAATAATGTACTTTCACATTATAAAACGATATTTCAAAAAAATTCAATAGTTTACGAGAAAAAAATTCGGAAAAAATGCCTATTTTTTGGCCCTCCAAGTGCGCATGCCCCCTTAACCATAAATCAAGATTTTGAGGGTGTTACAAATATTTCAAACATGGTTTTGTGATATACTCGACCCAATAAACAATTCCTACTATGTCACTTCAAAAGTTCATTCACTTTTGTTTTTTTTGTAACACTGTGTAATTTATTGAATTTGTTTATTATACCCTTGCAGAGGGTATTATAATTTTGGTCAAAAGTGTGCAACGCAGTGAAGGAGACATTTCCGACCCTATAAAGTATATATATTCTTGATCAGGATCACCTCGTGAGTCGATATAAGCATGCCCGTCTGTCCGTCTGTCTGTCTGTCTGTCCGTCTGTCCGTCTGTCTGTCTGTCTGTCGGTTTCTACGCAAACTAGTCTCTCAGTTTTGAAGCTATCGAGTTGAAACTTTGCACACACCCTTCTTTCCTTTGCAGGTAGTATATAAGTCGGAACGGCCGGGATCGGTCGACTATATCCTATAGCTGCCATATAACTGATTGATCGGAAATGCCATAACTTTGGTGTTTTTTTAAGTTAGAGAATTATGACTTTCCACACATGTTTTATTTAACCAAAATATCTTATGTACAAAATTTCATAAGGATCGGCCGACTATATCCTATAGCTGTCATAGAACGATCGGAATTGGCATAACTTTGGTGTTTTTTAAGTTAGAAAGATGGGACTTGGTACAGATTACTCTTTGGGCAAAATAATTCAATATGCCAAATTTCATAAGGATCGGCCGACTATGTACGATCCGCTATATATTTAATAATATAAGATGCGTGGCGCCACCTAGCGGACTGCAAGGGTATATCAACTTCGGCTCCGCCCGAAGTTAGCTTTCCTTTCTTGTTTTTTCTTAAAGTTAACATGCCCCTTTCCACAGCCACAGGGAGAGAACGCAGACCTGGTCACTGCAAGACTAGCGTCGATGGACAACAACGAAAATCACCAATGCAAGAACTCTGACAAATACACACAATTCTCGTTCACTCATACATATACCCGTACATACTTCTTTGTAATAAAGATCATTCTTATTTTTTACTCCAAGCAACACAGTCACTTTCTTTGCAAGCCTTCTTTCCAGCATTTTAAAAAGCGATAATCACATACGAGATTTCCTCTACTCCCTCGGTCACGATACTGTTACTGGCGCAGCCGGTCTACGAACAAGGGATTAACCATGCCCACTACGATTATCGTTCTAATTTCCTTGTAGGTGAGTGAACAGGTGACAGCAGTGGTTGTGGAAACTTTTTGTTCACTGAGATTAGTTTATCTCGTCGCGAAAAACCGAAAAACAAGAAGGTGGCTGTAAATTTAAATATAGCAACTACGAGAAATACGTGCACTCGGTTCAACTTTATAAATTCGATTATATTTCTATCAAAAGAACTTAAGCCTAGCTTATCTATTGCGGCGAAGCGGGGCGAATTCACGAGAGAGCGCAAGTGAGCTCCGCCCTATACTAACTTATACTAGACTTCAATAAAATTCAAACTTAATCTTCGACATTAATTCTACACCGGCCCCGTTGAAGGCCTCCATCAGGCTTCAATTACTGGCAACCTCGCCAGCTTGTGGACTGCTCTCCTGAAGACTGCTCCTGCACTAGTCCTGACGTCGGCGACCCTGACCCTTCCGTCCGCGCCGGCGTTAGTCTCGACGACCCTGGCGGTGATCTACTGTTGGGGCGGCTGGTTGTCCTCGGCGACCAGGACCAGATCGCCCTTCCTGGCGTCCTCCTGCTCCCGCTGCCACTTCGACCCCGCCTGTAGGCCCATGACGTACTCCCGGGACCATCGCTGCCAAAACGTTTGCTTGATTGACGAGACAAGCCGCCATCGCCGCAAGCACGTTAGACTGCTGGTCCGGGGTGCAGGTGGGGCGATGAGCGGCCCGCCTGTCAATAGGTGCCCGGGAGTCAACGCCTCGCCGTCGCTTGGGTCCTGACTGAGGGCGCCCAGGGGCCTCGAGTTCAGGACGACCTCGACTCCAACGAGGACGGTTTGCAGCTTCTCTGCGGTCATCTTCGCGCTGCCCACCGCTCGTAGGAGTAGGTGCTTTGCAGACTTTACACCTGCCTCCCATAGTCCGCCCATGTGCGGAGCCCGCGGCGGTATGAATGCAAATACGCATCCTTTTCTTGATGCGTATTGCCGCAGCTCGTCCGCCTCGTCCTCGATTCGCTGCCGCAGTGCCGCGAAGTGGCGACTCACTCCGACGAAGTTCGTCGCGTTGTCGCAGTACACGATCTGCGGACATCCTCGGCGCCCAACGAACCTTTGGAAGGCCAATAAAAAGAAATCAGTTGACAAATCGGAAACTACTTCTAAATGTACTGCCTTGGACGCAACACAAACAAAAAGGGCAATTTCAACGTCGTTTCAATAGGGCCACAGAAATCCACGCCACATATGGAGAATGGGTGGAGAGCACGAACTCGATCTAAGGGTAAATCTCCCATGATTTGAGTCAACATATGAGGCTTGCATTTAAAACAGCGTATGCATGACCGCACCATCTGACTGCAGACTTCCGGCGCGTTTACTATCCAAACGCGCTGTCGCAAGAGACTCACTAGTGCTCGTGGACCCACATGAAAATTCGACTCGTGCAAGTATCGGACGTAGCTCTGAACAAACTGAGAGCGCTTCGTCAACAATACTGGAAACTTGGCATCGTACGAAATAGGAGCATTAGCTAGTCGCCCCCCGACCCGCAACAACGAAAAGGTAAGCCCAGCCTGAGAGGTTTCCTGGACAAACGGACTTAGCTTCTGTAGGCTTGGGCTAACAATAAGATTTTTTCGAATATTTTTAATCGCCTCCTGATACTCGTGCTCTTAGACTATCTGGCCATTTTTATTAAAAGCTTCTTCATATTCGACAGGTGAAGGTACATTATCAGAAGTAACTACTAATTTTTTACACTTCTTTATAAAGCGGACCATGTAAACGAACACTCGCAGCAGTTTTAAGTGAGAGCAAAATCCTTCCAACAAATATGAGGTAGAGATCATTGCAGTCAGTCCGACTGCATTCTTCTTTGCTTCCATCTGCAAGATCACTGGTGACGGATCAAACCGGGGGCTCGTTGGCCACTCATCCGGCTCCGTTAAAAACGATGGACCTGTGAACCAGATTGATTCTTTCGTTTCCTTTACGTCTCCACTTCTTGACACAATATCTGCCGGGTTCTGTTTAGTTGGTACATGCCGCCACGTGCTATCCTCTGACCACTCTTGAATTTCAGCAACTCTATTTGATACGAACGTAGACAACGACGATGGATGGGAACGAATCCAATAAAGACAAACTTCCGAATCTGACCAATATACACTTCTTTTGTTCCACGCGGTTTCCAAGTGCAGTGGAATCGACTCATCCCAATCTAGCTTATTAAGCCAAAGTTCCTGCAACTGGATCTTTCCTTTAGTAAGGATCGGGCTTAATAAGCCAAGGGGGTCGAAAAGCTTTGATGTCACCGAAAGAATATTCCGCTTAGTCGCCCTTTGACCCATGACTGACATATCAATTTCGAATTTAAACACGTCATCTTTAGGAACCCAAACGATTCCTAGTGTTTTGTCAGTTCTGAGTCCGAAAGTGTTATTGGCTTAACAGTGCTCTCGGATGCAGTAACTTCAGGCGAGTTTGAAGACCACTTACTCAATTCAAACCCAGCGTGTTGAAGAACCTGAGTTACTTCAGACTTAATTGTCTATAGCTTCTCCACGCAACCAGCACCCGTTAACATGTCGTCGACGTAAAAGTCAGACCCAATACTTTTAGCAGCTCAAGGGAATGTATTTTTCGCGGATTCACTCAACCTCTTCAAACACCTTATGGCCAGGAATGGGGCTGGTGCAGTGCCATAAGTAACGGTGTTAAGCTTGCACAATTTCAAGGACTCAAACGGGACTTTTCTCCACACTATTAAATTGGTATCGTCGATCTGCTTGACGATACATTTTTTTTATGTCGGCTACCAGAGCGAATTTGTTTAGCCGAAATCTAAGAAGAGTTGAGTAAAGCTCTTCCTGAATTGTTGGACCCACCATCAACAACTCATTTAAACACTTCTGTGTGGATGTCTTGCAGGACGCATCAAAACCGACTCGGAGTTTGGTTGTTGTACTTTGAGTCCGTAAGACACACTGGTGGGGAATAACGTAGTGTGAAGAAGCAAGAACGTCATTGCTTGCAGGGGACATATGCCTAGGGACATATGCCGCCTAACCCCCTGTGGGTTAGTGCGGCATCTGTACTCGAGTCCAACGCGAAAATAGAAAAAAGAGTGAATATGAAATGACCCGTGATCCTTGGCGAAATTGAAGTCCATGGTAAAACGAGTAGGGTTGGTTCATTACCCGGACACGGCAGGTATAACAATTTCGGAGGAATAGAGATGGACCAGTCTGTCATAAGCCTAATCGCTTCCTGATTGCAACGACCAGGTGTGATCCTGCAGAGCGAGAGATGACCAGCTCAGGAACTCAGATCTAATAGAAACTAATCAGGGACATCCCAGTCAAGTCAGAAAACTCCTGATCCAGGCTCACTGGGGCGTAGGTACAGTTATCCCCTGGAGTAAAGGGGGAGCACCGCCCAACCTCTGATCGGCCACAAATCCTGAAGAGCGTATGCATGCTGGTGTTTAGCGACCAGTGGCAAACGCAACCGGGGAAATTTTTTGAGGGGTAGGAAGGCCCTTCGTGCCCTTATCCGGCTGCCAGGCTCCAAGGAAGCATATCCTGCCCGGCGTATGCCTGGGCGGTGTACCAATTGGCGACCAACCTGGATCAGGTGCCAGCCACGGCGAAAGGGCAAGAATCATTAAGCCAGGAGCAGGGTCGACAGCATCAAAGAAGCAAGGGAAGCAGTGACCAGGATCGACGGCGGAAAAAACAATAAGGGAAATGAAAGCAGCAGCAGAGGAGGAGCAGTTCAGGACCCGCAGCCGGAAAAGGTGAGTTTAAATTGAGGGAACCGTGAACCGAACCGGCTCCAGGCATCAATACCACATATCCTGCCGGGCGAGAGCTTAGGGGTGTGTCTATTGGCACTAACAGGAGGGCGAGCGTTCGACTGTGGAGCCCAGCAGAGGCGTCTGGAGGTGCAGCGAGGATCTGGCGGAGGAGTCAATTCCGGTGACACCCACCATTGTAATACCTAACTTTGTAAATAAACCACACTTAGACCCAAAGAAGTATTGCTAAAACTTTATTTTTTTTTAATTTATAAGAGTTTTATAAAAATTGTTGTTGAGCTATGATGCTGGCACAAGTCCCAACAATCGTATAAAAAAAATAAGGTAAGACTTATGTGCGTAGCTCATGAGATGGGAGTACAAAAATGTAAAAATAGAGTACAATAGTGACGATTGCCACGAAAGACCCTAGTTAGAGTCATATCTAACACTCGTCACCACTAGGATAGTTATGACCTATAACGAGCAAACACAAATGCTGCTTAACAAAGGAATTATGACCTTCATAACCTGATGACTTGTCCCTTCTCGGAAAGGCATTGGTAAATTTGCCGAACATTAAGAGACCAAGTATACTCCCTCCCCATCTGTCGGTAATCTAACATTTAATAATGTTGAATAGGTAAGTTGATAGTTTGTGGTCAAATAGCAATGGTCATTTCTAGGTAAGCAGCAATGCAATAATTTCTCATATCAAATTTTCAACATACTCCATTGATTTGCTTGATTGTGTATTTTTCTGAATGTAAATTGATGGGAGGCCTTTTTTAGTTTAGGATCTCGTCCATCTTGTCAACTCGCATTGTTTCAATTAGCTTGGGTAGGTTCATATTTTTTAGGTTTTGTTATTGCTATGATTTGCCCCACTTTCCATGTCAATTGGAGGTATAAGAGTAAGAAAATTCTATCAATTTTTTTTTGTCGTATCCCAGTGATTTACTGTATATCTTTTTTTTTGAGTGGTGCTTGTTTGTAGTTTGAGTTGAGCTTGTTTGAGTTGTTTTTAAATGTCTGTACATTCAATTGGGTCTAAAAACTCGATGGTTTGGTTATCATTATTGTTTGTGAGATTTATCACTCAAGATTTTTATTTTTTTCTTGAACATAATTATTACGGCCTATTTTTATTAAGTTACTCAAAAACAATCATAATTTGTGAGACTAACATCCTGTTGACCAACTAAAATCAAATGTTTCAAGACGGACCACAAATCGAAGGAATGTAAAGAAGGTAACTATTTTAAGTGCATAACTTGATGCACCTCGAATCTACAAACGTTTATTCTCCAGCTGTCGGTGCAGCAGCTTGGTTCGACCCCTAATGGACTTAGATCCAGAAATCAATTTGATTGATGTTATTTTTGGTTGTCCAAATTTTCTTACTTTCAAAACCGTTCAATCACCGCAACAGTTTCTTCACCTACACCGACGTCAAATAATATGGCTGACTGAGTTTTTGATTTGATTCTTCTTGCTACAATCAACCCAGGTCTTAGTGATAACATCGAAGCTACCAAATCTGTAAAACTTTACTAAACCAGCTGAACCTGCAAAAGATAAGTTTTGACCATAGTGTAGTATGCGCATATATTGAATACCCACTGTACCGAAAATATTTAAAGGGTACGCACTGTAACACTTTGTTGCAGTGTTTACATATTTCAAAGTCCCGGTCATAACTCCTAAGTGGCCGAAATATGATCCGATCGTTATGGCTTAGCCCACACACGGGAAATGCTAGCGTCGGCATAATTGCAACGAACGGACAGCATATGCATACCCCTCGCGCCTACACTTGAGAGCGCATAGCAATGTACATAAGTATATAGATACGTAGCCGTCTCTCTGCCGCTGCCTGCGAGCAGCGCAGCTATGAGACCTAGCCTTAATTAGACTTAAAGAATATTGTAAAAATCAGAGACATTTCGATCGTTGGAGCGGCACCATTGCTGCTCCAATAAAATAAACTCCAAACATATTTCAATACAAAACAAAACCAAACATATATCAATACAAAATAAAACCAAGCGTATTTCATGGCGACCGTGACATGAAACCTGGAGGACTTAGGAATCTGAACATATTCGGAACCAAGGCTAAAAGGAACCAAAGGATGGAAAAATGCAAAAGGATTTAAAGGAAAATACATCATACGAAAAAACGTCTGAGTAAGTAGAGGGTGAAAATCAACAAAAGAATAGCCCGCATAAAGTGGCTGCTATTTGCTCAATCAACACCGCCCGCATGGACGATGGCGCAAAAGCTATACAACGAGCTTGAATTTTTAAGAGAAACCCTCCAAAACAGAGTACCACAGAGCACAACTCACTCGGAAAATCAAATTAAAGTTATAAACCAAAAACTAATATCGACACAAAATATTTCCAAGCCTCTGCCGAAACGACCACAGGTCTGCCCGACCGACTGCCCCGGACCTCTCAACTCTGCAGCATTCGATTGCACATGCGTAAAGCCGAAGACTAATGCGAAGACCAACCCAGAACAGTAGCAGCAAATAGCAAGCGTGGGAGGCAAGACCGCCACCTGCGCCATCGAGGGAGCGTCAGCGTAGCCAAACCGGCGACGACCAGCTGACGTGGAAGGAAGGAAGAAGTAAACCAAGCCTGGGAGCAAATTTTTTTTTTTTTCTCCATGCACTGCGCTGCATATTTTTTTTTGATTGCACTGCGATGCATATTTTTATACCCTTGCAGAGGGTATTATAATTTTGGTCAAAAGTGTGCAACGCAGTGAAGGAGACATCTCCGACCCTATAAAATATATATATTCTTGATCAGGATTACCTCCTGAGTCGATATGAGCATGTCCGTCTATTCGTCTGTCTGTCGGTTTCTACGCAAACTAGTCTCTCAGTTTTAGAGCTATCGAATTGAAACTTTGCACACATCCTTCTTTTTCTTGCAGGTAGTACATAAGTCGGAACGGCCGGGATCGGTCGACTATATCCTATAGCTGCCATATAACTGATTGATCGGAAATGCCATAACTTCGTTGTTTTTTAAGATAGAGTACAACATTTCATAAGGATCGGCTGACTATATCCTATAGCTGTCATACAACGATCGAAATTGGCATAACTTTGGTGTTTTTTAAGTTAGAAAGATGGGACTTGGTACAGATTCTAATTTGGACAAATGAATCTGATTTGCCAAATTTCATAAGGATCGACCAACTATATACGATCTGCTATATATCTAATAATATAAGATGCGTGGCGCCACCTAGCGGACTGCGACTGAACTGCAAGGGTATATCAACTTCGGCTCCGCCCGAAGTTAGCTTTCCTTTTTTGTTTTTATATCCATAATATAATATTTTGTAAAATTGAGCGGAACCTTTTCTGCTCGATTAGACGTGTAGCCTGTAAAGCTACGCAAAAAACTAGGTAGGAAGCTTGTTAACTTAAATGCGCAGTAATGCGATAAGTAAATTGTCAACAGAAGATCTTTATAATTTTAATGAAACACAAATAAAAGTATATGCAAAACCCACCAAAATGACGTTGGACATAAAAACAGTGGATTCCAATGCCAATGTCATCAACAAGGTAGAATCTTTTTTTTTTTTTTTTTTTCCTTATTTACTCCTCCTGGGAGCTTAGGGCTTCTACAAGGGCTTTCCACCGGACTCTATTTGGTGCTGTTTGCTTTGCTGTGTCCCATGTAATTCTTCCTAAGGACAGTTCGCGGAGTGCTGTACGGCGCCAGGTCATCTTGGGGCGTCCCACTCTTCTACTTCCCTGTGGGTTCCATTCTAGCGCCATCCTGACGATACTTCCTGGTTCCTTTCTGAGTGCGTGGCCAATCCACTTCCATTTTCTTTTCTTTAACTGTTGGTGGATTGGGACCTCACCTGTGCAGTGCCACAAGTCTTCATTGGATATTCTGGTAGGCCAGAATATACCACATATTATTCTTAGGCACTTATTGATGAATGATTGTATTTTCATCAGCATTCTTTGTGTGGTCAGCCACGTCTCCGATCCGTACAGTAGTATGGATTTAACACACGAGTTGAAGATGCGTAGCTTTGTTTTTCTATTTATTTGCTGGTTTCTCCATACTCGGTGTAGTCTTCCAAATGCAGATCTTGCTTTGCTCAGTCGACTGTCTACATCTCTTTCCACTCCACCATTGGCTGCTATGACACATCCCAGGTAGTTAAAACTGTCGACGAAATCGATAGTTTTTCCTCCAATGGTTATGTTGCTTTGGCTGGAATTATTGATGCGCATCGCCTTTGTTTTTGATGCGTTGATTGTTAGTCCGACTGAGTTGGCTCGGGTCTCGAGGTCATTTGCCTTAGCTTGGATATCTTCGAATTTATGAGCGAGAAGGCAGATGTCATCCGCGTAGTCCAGATCTTCAAGCTGTCGGGTGAAGCTCCATGTGATTCCGCGCCTGGGTCTGCATACTTCTCTCATAGTTTCGTCGATTACCAAATTGAACAGAAGTGGTGATAGGGGGCATCCTTGCTTTACTCCAGTGTTTGTCTGAAAGGGTGCACTTATTTTTCCGTTGTGCAGTACGGCCAGATCCGCATCATCGTACATAGCTTTTATTATGCTGATGATCTTCACTGGCACTCCCTTCCTTGCAAGTGCTCGCCATATCGCTGCTCTGTCTATTGAATCGAATGCCTTTTGGAAGTCGATGAACAGGAGATACAAGGGTGATCGCCATTCCACAGCTTGTTCGGTAATTGCGCGTAGTGTGTTTGCCTGATCTACGCAACTCCTGTGTGGTCTGAATCCTCCTTGCTCATCTCGCAGTGTTGTCTCGATTTTTTCCTGAAGACGTTCGTTTAATAGGGTGGCAAGTATTTTGTAGCTTGTGTTCAACAGGGTAATTCCTCGCCAATTGTTGCAGTCACTGAGGTCTCCTTTCTTCGGTAGCTTGACGATGATTCCTTTTTTCCAGGATGCTGGGATTCGCTCACTTTCCCATATGTTGGTGAAATGTGGATGCAATATTTCGGCCATTAGTTGCGAGTCTATCTGGAGAAGCTCGGCCGGTATGCCGTCATCTCTTCTGTTGGGGCATAGCACTGTATGATGGTGATGTGCCTAGCATTGCATCGGAATCTGGCACTGATGATTCTGTCGGATATTGGGCTCCAGGAGATTAGTGTCTGCTTGAACTGTTTGGACACGTAAATTCCTACTCCATTCCTGCCACCATCATTGCTCCCGCTGTGCATCACTAGGTTGCCAGTTGATGTTGTTGTTGTCCCATTCCCTCTCCATCTCATTTCACTGATGCCTGCAATTGCGATATGCATTTTCTCCATTTCTCCTTCAAACTGCGCCAGTCTGGTTGGTTCCATTAAGGTCCATCACGTTCCATTGTCCAATTCGTGTCCGTTTCATAATGCGAATGGTCGTCATCGGGTTGGGGGGGTGGTTTCTTGTATTTGTTTCTGTAATCATTTATTTTCAGTCGATCCGGTGATTAGCCGGGTGCGACCTATCCCAGAGATGGGGCTGCCATCTGACGACGTCCGGGAATGCCGTCTTTCCAACATGGTATGTGTAATGGGACCAGAAAAATTCCATTAAACATATTATGCCGAAAGATAAGCAGGTCATGAAAAGTTTCCATGATTGGGGCTCGAACCCACGACCCCACGCTTAGCGAGCAGTTACACTACCCACTAGGCTACGGGGCCCCCCCCCCAAGGTAGAATCTACCAACGTTGATCTATATTGGGTACATGTACTTTTAGTAATCATTGTCGTTATTATGTGCTCCGCTGTTTTTTATAAGATTTACAAGCTGCATAATAATTGTCTAAAAAGGTATATGAGCCGGGGAAATGACCTGGATAAAATATAAGCAGCAAAATAAATAAAAATAAGAAAAAATATATATAGCACAAACAACAGATTACACATAAATGTGAACACCTAAAAATCTAAGAATGAAATAAAAAAAAATAAAATAAAATAATAAATATAAAATATGTCAATATATTCCTCTCACAAAGTACGGCCAAACTAAAGGCATGGAATGAAACAAATTATACACAGAATTATCAAACATTAAAACTAATTTTGACAGATCCTATAAGTCACTAACCCAGAATAGACCTATCCAAAACAACACGGTTAGGAAGCATGTTGAAATATTAGTAAAGTGCTTTACTGAAGCACGAATGCTAATACATTATCACAGGGAAAGGATAAATCAAGATCATTGGTCACAGGTATAGAAACTTTTGATTCAACTACGATCTAATTTAATATTTGTTAAACAAAAGTACAGTTTAGAAATATCGGTACCAACCGTTCTAAACACACTGCACCTGGCACAGAATCAACAGAAGCGAATGAATCAGAGTCAAAAGAGCTTCCCAAAGTAAACCTCAAAATAGAGGATGAAGATTTGAATAATCTTACTATTCCAGCGGTATACACTGATCTGGACAATTCAACAGATTCAGATACCTCCAGTGTAATAGAAAACAAAATAATTAACTTTGTCACAATGGCACAATCAAATATTGATTTTATTAATACAGCATCCAAGCTTATACCAGTTTTTGATGGTAAGGCTGAAAATTTAACAAGTTTCATTGATGCTTTACAAATAATAGAATCAATAAAAGGCAAGCACGAAGAATTAGCTGTCTCCATAATAAAAACAAAGCTAAAAGGTGTCGCCAGAAATCTGTCAGTCGCCAGGCAACGCCCTACAGGCGTCAAGGGCGAAACAGGCAACGTCAAGGGCGAAACTGTAGAAGTATTATCAGCGAAGCTGATGAACCTACAGCAGCGCAATAAAACTGCTAACCAATATACACAAGAAATTGAGCAGAAGACGAAAGCATTAGAAGGTGCATATATAACGGATGGTTTACCTTTAGAGCTAGCCAGAAGTTATTCCACGCAGCATGCAGTCAAAGCAATGACTAAAAATTGCACAATCGATAAGGTGAAACTTATCATGCAAGCTGGCACCTTTAGTACTATGAACGATGCTGTTTCCAAATTTGTCAATAGTTGCACCGAAGCAACTGGACAGTCAAATACTGTCCTATATTTCAAGAATTATCCACAGCGCGGCTCAAATAGCGGACGTGGAAATTATAGAGGTAATTCTTGTGGTAATTACAATAACTACAACAACAATTACCAAAATAACAACAATAACTACAACAACCAAAATAACAGGGGAGGACGAGGAAACTATAGAGGCGGTGGAAACTCGTACCAAGGCCCCAATGGCAATAATCAAAGCAATGTCAGAATTACACAAAATAGGCATCGACTTTATAAAAAAAATTCAACTGTCAATTAGACTTCAAGCCATCTGAAGATTGGCTTATAATTAGACCCAATAATTTAAAATTTCCAATTAATATACCAATTACTCATAGTTCTGGCAATAATTCAATACTTCTGCAATACTTCAGCAAGATCCCAAGTTATTCGAAAAATTGAGCTTAACTCAAAAGAAGACAGTGTAAATACACTGAATAAATTCCAAATCAGGAAATTCAGCATGGCATCTATATTGCAAATACCATAGCAACATCTAATAATGCCTTCATAAGACTACTAAACACAATAAATACCGACCAAGTAGTCTATACTGATAACCTAACATATGAATCACTTTCGAACTACGATGTAGTCAACACAAATTCAGACAATAGACAAAAATCCGTACTATCACAACTTTCAAAAAACTTCCCTCCACAGTTCAAGTCACAGCTTTCTAGCTTATGAACCCTGTACAGCGATATATTCGGATTGGAAACCGAATCAATAACCGCAAATAATTTTTATAAACAGAAACTGAGATTTAAAGATGATGAACCAGTCTATATACTATCGAAGCCCACATAGTCAGGTGAACGAAATACAAAAGCATGTAGGAAAATTAATCTCTGACGGGATTGTCGAACCATCAGTATCTGAATATAATACCCAATTGTTACTTGTTCCTAAGAAATCATCCCCCGGGTCAAATATAAAGAAATGGCGATCAGTAATTGACTACCGCCAGATTAATAAAATATTTCTATCTGATAAATTCCCATTACCTAGAATTGATGATATTTTAGATCAACTAGGTCGAGCAAAATACTTTTCATGTCATGACTTAATGTCAGGATTCCATAAAATTTAACTAGAAAAAGGTTCAAGAGATATAACTTTTTTTTCAACGAGCAACGGCTCATATCGCTTCACGCTATTACCCTTCGGATTAAAAATAGCTCCTAATTCGTTTCAGAGAATGATAACTATTGCGTTCTCTGGTCTAGAACCTTCTCAAGCATTCCTTTATATGGATGACTTAATATTAATTGGCTGTTCCGAAAAACATATGCTTAAGAACTTAACAGATGTTTTTGAGAAATGTAGGAAATACAACCTAAAGTTACATCCAGAAAAATGCACTGATAAAGGAATACTTCCAGATGAAAAGAAATACGATGTCATTATGAACTACAGTTCCGCACGACGCGGACAGTGCTAGACGTTTTGTAGCATTTTGTAACTATTATAGACGTTTTATAAAAAAATTTCGCCGACTATTCAAGGCACATAACAAGATTATGTAAAAAGAATGTTCCTTTTAAATGGACGGATGAGTGTGAAAATGCATTTCAATACTTAAAAACAAAACTTATGGAACCTACCTTGCTACAATATCCAGATTTCACTAAAGAATTCTGTATAATAACAGATGCAAGTAAGCAAGCATGTGGAGCGGTTTTAACTCAAAACCATAATGGTCTCCAACTTCCCATTGCATACGCATCAAGAGCATTTACAAAAGGTGAAATTAACAAATGTACTACTGAGCAGGAATTAGCTGCAATTCATTGGGCGATATTACATTTCAGACCATATATATATGGAAAACATTTCTTAATAAAAACAGACCACAGACATTTAATATACCTTTTCTCAATGATCAATCCCAGTTCCAAACTGACACGTATGAGGATCGAACTAGAAGAATACGATTTTACAGTCGAATATTTAAAGGAAAAAGATAATTATGTAGCTGATGCTTTATCAAGGATAACCATCAAAGATCTACAAAATATAACTAGAAATATATTGAAAGTCACTACCAGATATCAAAGTAGACAAAAAATCCGCGCGGAAAATTAAAAACAAGAATTGCCTATGCAATCTTTAAATAAAGCTTCTAAGCCCAACGTATACGACGTCATAAACAATGATGAAGTACGTAAAGTAGTGACCTTGCAGATAAAAAATTCGTTATGTTTATTTAAACAAGGCAGAAAAATTACTGCAAGATATGATGTTAGCGATTAAATACTAATGGAGTTATTGACTTAGATCAATTTTTCCAAAGGCTTGAAATACAAGCCGGTATACATAAAATCAGACAACTCAAAGTGGCACCGTGGGAAAAAATCTTTGAACATACTTCAATAGATAATTTTAAATTAATGGGCAATAAAATCTTGAAAACATTAAGAGTAGCGCTACTCAACCCGGTGACCCAAATAACAAATTTAAAAGAAAAAGAAGCAATTTTGTCTACATTTCATGATGATCCAATTCAAGGAGGTTATTCTGGCATATCAAAAACTTTGGCCAAAGTAAAAAGACACTATTACTGGAAAGGCATGTCTAAAGATATAACTGAGTACGTAAGAAAATGTCAAAAATGCCAGAAAGCTAAAATAACTAAACACATAAAGACTCCTTTAACAATTACAGACACACCAATAAATGCTTTCGACAGAGTGATAGTGGACACCATTGGTCCACTGCCAAAATCAGAAAATGGCAATGAGTATGCAGTCACTTTAATACGTGATTTAACTAAGTATTTAGTTGCCATACCTGTTCCAAATAAAAATGCTAATACTGTCGCTAAAGCAATATTTGAATCTTTTATCCTGAAATACGGTCCAATGAAGACGTTCATTACGGACATGGGAACAGAATATAAGAATTCAATTATAGACGATTTATGCAAATATTTAAAGATTGAAAACATTACATCCACAGCACACCACCACCAGACAGTTGGAACAATAGAAAGAAGTCATAGAACTTTCAATGAGTACATATGATCTTACATATCGGTTGATAAAACTGATTGGGACGTATAGCTCCAATATTTTGACTTTTGTTTCAACACGACCCCCTCTATGGCACATACTTATTGTCCATATGAGCTAGTATTCGGTAAAACAAGTAATTTACCGAAACATTTTAATAGCATAGATAGTATAGAAGCACTATATAATATAGATGACTATGCTTAGGAGAGTAAGTATAGATTAGAAGTAGCCTATAAAAGAGCTAGAGTTATGTTAGAAGCAAATAAGAATAGAAATAAAATACTATATGATCAAAAAGTAAGGGATATAGATATATCAGTAGGTGACCAAGTTTTATGAAAAAACGAGACAGGTCATAAGTTAGATCCTAAATATACAGGTCCGTATATAATAACGGAAACAGGAGATAGAGACAACATTATAATAACAAAAAATAAACATAGGAAACAAACAGTTCATAAGGATAGATTAAAAATCTTTATTTCATAAATTGTACTTAGTATGGCCATACAAAGACACACATATATAAATAAATAAATAAACATATTTTTTTAATAATTTCCTTTTCTTTCATTCTGATAAGATAATCGAAAACAAATAAAAAAACAAAAGAGAATGTATTAATTAGAAATTTTTATTATAAAAATAACTTTATTATATTACGTTATTTTTCAAAAGAAGGGAGATGTTGTATGCACATATATTGAATACCCACTGTACCGAAAATACTTAAAGGGTACGCACTGTAACACTTTGTTGCAGTGTTTACATATTTCAAAGTCCCGGTCATAACTCCTAAGTGGCCGAAATATGAACCGATCGTTATGGCTTAGCCCACAAGGGAAATGCTAGCGTCGGCATAATTGCAACGAACGGACAGCATATTCATACCCCTCGCGCCTACACTTGAGAGCGCATAGCAATATACATAAGTATATAGATACGTAGCCGTCTCTCTGCCGCTGCCTGCGAGCAGCGCAGCTATGAGACTTAGCCTTAATTAGACTTAAAGAATATTGTAAAAATCAGAGACATTTCGATCGTTGGAGCGGCACCATTGCTGCTCCAATAAAATAAACTCCAAACATATTTCAATACAAAACAAAACCAATCATATATCAATACAAAATAAAACCAAGCGTATTTCAATAGGAACAGTTTTAATTAGCCATGACTTTTTAAAAATATGAGATGAAAAACTTATATTTATTTGAAGTTTTGCTTGAATTAATGTTTAACTAACTATAATAAAATGCAATAAAATTATTTCGAGATTTCCCTTAACCTGAAATTTTGGATTATATAATCCAAAATTATATAATATATACCTGATATTATATTATAAATAGATACAAAAAAATCTTCCATAGAAAAATGTTTAAGGAAAAATAAAAGAAGCACAAAAATAAATGTTGAAAATCGGAGAAATTAACTTGGATGATTATTCCAAAGATAAGTTATCTGCTAAATGCCATTTTTTTTATTTTAGTTGATACACATACATTTCAAAAATTATGTGAACTTAAAACAATGATGGTCAACGCAATTACATAGCCTACATAATTCTATATATACTAAATTTGATAAATTTCTTCTCATAGGTGTACTGCGGAAATTGTGGGTGATTGAACCCATGTTTGTTCTGGACTTTGTTTCAGGGAAGTCTAAAGGCCTGTGTATGGGGCCAATTAAGCCCAAAAATAAACGCAATGACGGTTTAATCTCAATCCCAATAAAAAAAGTGCAGAACTAAGAGCGCAGAAGGTCCCAAAAGAGCATGCGCTACAAATAATAACAAAGCGCATGTGTTCGCGCAATGCGGCCACTATTGTCGAACACAACTCGTGGGAGTAACGGTAGGTCCCGGAGTCGTAGTCAAAACCTATTGAAGCCCTGACTAATGTAATCCTGGATGGGCCTATAGGCCGCTCTGAGTTAGGCGCGGTTAAATGTTCTATATACGTCTGTAATCTCCAGCGCTCTCGCACTCTCCAAAGCTGATTCCCGTAGACATGAAATGAGCCCCCTGAGCTTTCTCATTATGATTAGGTGGGGATGGATGTCAATGGTGTATTTGAACAGGGTGCAGAAATTCCGCCGCCTCTTCAACCGCTTCTCCACAGATTTGAGGGTCATAACCATAACTCTTCAACGCACTGCAGCCTGGGCCCTTTTGTGGAGGTCCTTCATTGCCATGCAGATCATGCTAACCTCTGCTTGCAGAAATCGCGGAACTAGCTCCAGATTCCATCATGTAAATCCGCCAGGGTGCAAAGCGATGGGAACAATAACAAGTCACCCCGCGGCCTAAAATATGTTATGAGAAATCTACAGCACTTTAATCGATGGCTATCAGGTTGGCTATAACCACTAACCATACAACATATAGACTTCTCATTTCATACAACGAAAATGGACGCAAAAATTTCTTGCGACAGGCCCCCGGAGGCCCCAGAGAGATTCTTACTCTCATTCTTTCGCTCAAATTATCTCTGAACGTTTTTGGTTGTTCAGTCGCTGAGAGGCGCATCATCAAGAAGGTTGCTCCGCGGTTAAAATGATCTTTATATGTATGCGTGCTCACGCATTCACATACACGGTTTCATGTGTGTGCGTTCGACTTCGTTTTGAAGCCAGCTAAAATTTTTGATTTTTGTAACTTTTCAGGCATGCTACCCTAAGAAAATGGGAGTATTCATTATTATTTAACTATGAAAAAATTGTATTATATATTTTAATATTTCATACTTTTTATACATATAATATTTGGGAATACGATTAGATGGCAGCTGTAAAATGCTCTACATATCTAATCGTAATCCCAAATATTATATGTATAAAAAGTATGAAATATTAAAATATATAATACAATTTTTTCATAGTTAAATAATAATGAATACTCCCATTTTCTTAGGGTAGCATGCCTGAAAAGTTACAAAAATCAAAAATTTTAGCTGGCTTCAAAACGAAGTCGAACGCACACACATGAAACCGTGTATGTAAATGCGTGAGCACGCATACATATAAAGATAATTTTAACCGCGGAGCAACCTTCTTGATGATGCGCCTCTCAGCGACTGAACAACCAAAAACGTTCAGAGATAATTTGAGCGTAAGAATGAGAGTAAGAATCTCTCTGGGGCCTCCGAGGGCCTGTCGCAAGAAATTTTTGCGTCCATTTTTATACCCTTGCAGAGGGTATTATAATTTTGTTTAAAAGTGTGCAACGCAGTGAAGGAGACATCTCCGACCCTATAAAGTATATATATTCTTGATCAGGATCACCTCCTGAGTCGATATGAGCATGTCCGTCTGTCCGTCTGTCCGTCGGTCCGTCTGTCCGTCTGTCTGTTTCTACGCAAACTAGTCTCTCAGTTTTAAAGCTATCGAGTTGAAACTTTGCACACACCCTTCTTTCTGTTGCAGGCAGTATATAAGTCGGAACGGCCGGGATCGGTCGACTATATCCTATAGCTGCCATATAACTGATTGATCGGAAATGCCATAACTTTGGTGTTTTTTAAGTTAGAGAGTTGGGACTTTCCACACATGTAATGTTTGACCAAAATATCTTATGTACAAAATTTCATAAGGATCGGCCGACTATATCCTATAGCTGTCATACAACGATCGAAATTGGCATAACTTTGGTGTTTTTTAAGTTAGAAAGATGGGATTTGGTACAGATTCTATTTTGGGAAAAACAATCTGATCTGCCAATTTTCATAAGGATCGGCCGACTATATACGATCCGCTACATATCTAATAATATAAGATGCGTGGCGCCACCTGGCGGACTGCGACTGAACTGCAAGGGTATATAAACTTCGGCTCCGCCCGAAGTTAGCTTTCCTTTCTTGTTGTTGTATGAAATGAGAAGTCTATATGTTGTATGGTTAGTGCTATAACGCAATCAGGGTTTTGACAGCGGTCAAATCAAAAAACGTTATACTTTATTAATGGTTTAGTTTAACCCCAAAATGGGTGCAGCGGCTGGTCAAACTCAATTTCAATAAACAAGTGCAAAACTAAGAGCTTTGGCGTAAATAACATATAATGATTACTTTATTCAGTTTTGTTGGTGCCGGCTCGCACATCACCTAATACCTCGTCACTGTGTTTTCAAACCTGACAACAGCAACACTGAATTACGAGTAGTGTTCGATGCTTCGTGCAAAGCGGAAAATCCTTGAACGACATTCTATACGTCCCACGGTTCAGAGTGAGCTATAGATTTGTGTATTCACATTGGAAATAGAAATAGATGTGAGAATGACCTCCATTTAGATGTTGCAGTCGCATAAGCAGTTCAAATCCAAATCCAAAAAAAAAATCCATAGCAGCCGCAAAGGACACAAAGTGTTTCTTATGCGCATTGAATTTTTATTTAAATTTTTCCCACTTCCTTTGTGAATAAACCGGAGCTTACTTATATTTTAATATAATTATAACCAGTTTTAATATATATAAAAAAAGTATAGTTTCGCTTAAGCAATTGGAGGTGGTTTTGGGAGGTCAATTAATAAATTTATTAATATTATTCCAAATGTTAATTTTTAGCTTTTCTTCTTCTTTTTTTTGTGATGCTTCTATTTGTGTCCAATAAACATTTTTCTCTTGTTTAAATTCGTTACTCACTCTCACTAAGAGCATCTTTAAAGCTTCCTTTTGAATATTCTGGAAAAGTAGTGGAGGGTATACAAATAATTTTTAAATTTAAAAAAATTGTTGTATTATAGCGTGTTCAATAGCCGGGTTCGCGACCTCGGTTTCGGATCCCATGTCTCGTACGCCTCGTCTATACAAGTTAATCAAATTATCCACGTTAAAAATTTTTTAGGTCGGCTCTTCGACTTGTGATTCGTTTCTAATCCGGATGGAATTACTCTTTCCAGAACTTTGCCCATTTCTAACCCTGAGGATCCATATCATCCCACTCTTGAGGTTTTAATCGAAATCAATAGCTAAATTAACCTTAAGTGTACACTCTTATGTACTTTCTTCCATAAGACTGACTTTATGAAACTAAATAAGTTAGTTCTTGAATTTGATTGGTCCGATCTACTGGCATGCGAGGATATAAACATTGCCTTACAAAAATTTTATTACAACTTGAATATATTTTTCGACACTTGCGTGCCTTGGAAAAATCCGTCCGCGTCAACGAATCCGCCTTAGTGTATATGGCACCTATTAAATTTAAAGAACGTTAGAATAGACTTTTAAGAAAACATAATTACCGACACAGGCCGACAATTTCCAACTTTTTTTTCCTCCACGCATTATTTTACATGCTCCATAACCTTTAGGCTCCCCTGAACCAAAGTCCAGAACAAACATAGGTTCTATCACCCACAGTTTCCGCGGTACACCTAAGAGAAGAAATCTATCAAATTTGACCATATATTGAATTATGTTGGCCGTGTAATGGCGATGACCATCAATGTTTCTAGTACATATAATTTTTTTTAATGTATGTATTAATATAATGTATTTTAAATGTATGTGTACCAACTCAAATTAAAAAATGGTATCTAGCAGTTACCATATCTTTGGAATACTCATCCAAAGTTGAAATCTAGGATTTTCTACATTAATTTTTGGTCTTCTATGATTTTTGCCCAAACATTTTTCTATGGAAGATTTTTATTTTCTTATTGAAATCAGTAGATCATACCATGTTTTAATTTTGTATTTCAGGAAAAACTCGAATGTTTTATTCTCGATAATTTTATTGAATTTATTATAGGTGGTTAAACAATATTTTCTTTAATTAAATTGGAGTTTTTAATCTCATATTTAAAAAAGTCATGGCTATGTTATGTTGGTTCTGGACTTTGGTTCAGGGGAGCTTAAAGGTTATGGAGCAGGTGAAATTATGCGTGGATATTTTTTACTGTGGCCTGTGTTATCTGGCTGTACAGTTAGTTATTCAAGATACTTAGAAGCTCTTTTAACCATTCGCTCCAAGTAGGTAAACTCAGCCTTTTGGGATTCCAACTGATCTCCTACTTATCTGGCAGAACCCAACGTGTATTTTTTAAGGATAATTTCTCGAACCTCGTCCGCGTTACATCTGGTGTACCCCAAGGAAGCCATCTTGGATCCTTACTTTTTACATTGTTTATTAACGACTTGCTTCTTACCTGACTAATTCACTTGTCCTTATATAATCTGATGACGTTAAGCCTTCAGATTAGATTAAGATTCTGGCTTGGGCACTAGAAATCTAGACTTTAATCCAATTTGGGTCTATTTTCCAATTACCTTTAGCAAATGCTTAATGGATCAAAACGTAAACTCATGTATTTATTCTAAGATCTAATTTTATTCTAATTATTCTAATTTTATTATAATTCTAAGGTACTCCTTAGAAAGATTTACTCAGGTTAATGTCCTATTAGATTTTAAATTAAAATTTTCCCATTTAGTCTTAATGGGTACTAACGCAAAGAGCGTTATTAATGAACTTACCCTTACTAACAAGCCGAAGAACAATTCTGGGTGTCGTTTTCCTACATAACCTTATTAATGGTAATGCAAACAGCCAGCATCTACAAAAACGCTTAAAATATAACGTTCCTAGTAGAAGGACTGGAAACTTATTTACTTCTTAGCCATTGCAATTCATCATACGCCAAACACGACTGCAATGGTCAGTACCACATATTTTCGCTTTGCTCTACATATAACACAAAATTTTATATTCTTAATTTAATTTGAGCAACACACTTCCTTGTAATATTTTACTCTCTCCTTTACTCTTGAATCTGGCCTCGCGCTTTGAGTCGTAAGTTACGCAGCAGCGCCAGTCGGTAGGTTCTGTGAAATTTGGCAAATCGAATTATTTTGACCAAAGAGGAATCCATTGAAACTCCCATCCTTGTAACTTGAAAAACAACGAAGTTATGGCATTTCCGATCAATCAGTTATATGGCAGCTATAGGATATAGTCGACCGATCCCGACCGTTCCAACTTATATACTACCTGCAAAGGAAAAAATGTGTGCAAAGTTTCAACTCGATAGCTTTAAAACTGAGAGACTAGTTTGCGTAGAAACGGACAGACGGACATGATCATATCGACTCAGGGGGTATATATACTTTATAGGGTCGGAGATATCTCCTTCACTCCGTTGCACACTTTTGACCAAAATCATAATACCATCTGCAAGGGTATAATAACAAAATAATATTAAAAAAAAATAAGTTGTTTATATTAATTGAGTTTTTGTTATTTATAGTAGAAATAAATAGGCAGGGTAGCATGGTCCTCCAACCATGACGAAACAGGATACGCTACAAGCTCCCCATTGCAGTTTATCGAGATTCATTTTCATGCCTATTTGAAGGCTTGTATAATACTCTTCATGAACTGAATTGATGGGACCAGCATTAGGCTTTGCTAATGCCAGAAGAAGCTTCATTGGACCAACGGCTCATGTGTGAGAATTGCGTCAGCACCCAATGTGGGAAGTAGACTTTGTACGAAAATATACAAATAATACGTATGCCACGCCCAAAATATTTTATGTAAATTTTTGAGACGATTATTATAACGGCAGGGATGGATCCCCAAAGCTCCCATATTTGTTAGAAGTTTTTTTTAAAAGGTCCAGTCGTTTAAATAAAAATATATGAAATTCAAAAAATTAATAAGGAAATTTAAATAAGTCTCTGCATAAATTTTTTTATTCATTGATACAAATTTGTGAAGTAGGAACCGTGCAATAATGTATTTACTTGACCTTTTCAGTTATAAGTTTTTTATATATCATTACAAAATTAATTTTATGAATTTACTATACATACAGTTATTATTTGGAATCCAACCATGCAAATTAGAATCGATGATATTATTAGATTAAACAATAAAATTGGGTTGAAAAAGTCTTCCAATTGTTTGGAAAATCTAGAAATATATTACAAATATGATTTCAAAATTGTTATATTAATAATTAATAAATTGAAGATAAAATGGTATATCTTAAAATTCTATAAACAACGAAATCTTATTGCAAACAGTAAATTCCGTCATATATATCATTACATATATCAAACAAAAATGTAGAGCCTGCTGTGGGTAGATCCCACATGTATAACAACGATTAGTGTCGCTAAAACTCGAGGTCGGCTCAACGGATTTATCTTATCTTAGTATTGAAGTGTTCGTGGATGTCTAGAGAAGGTTTAAAGGGTGATTGCCGGGAAAACCGTTAAAAACAGCGCTTTCCTATTTCCAATACAAGCGTTTTCTAAAAAAAATGTAGAGTCAATTTAAACATTACCGCTATTCAATAAATTTCATATTAACTTATAATCGCTCACTACTTTGCTTGGCAAAATTCGAATTTCTCTCTTTATCTTAAAGCGGACGGAAGTGTTTTTTTTTGTGCGCACTACGTTTTTTTTTAATTTTTAATAAGCTTTCTATAAACAATCGGTGTTTATTTCTTTACATGCATATATAAAAACAAATTGTAATTTCTTAGATCCGTATCGTTTCGCGTGTGCAGTGATATATTTGGAGGTAAAATAATAATTTGTTTAATTTTCCTTCCAAACATAGCTCTGCTTCTTTATCTCCTACGGTGTTGTTGCTATTCTTTTGCTTCTACTCTCGCTCAATAGAGATTCTTATCTCTATTTCTTCGAATCTCACTAACTTGCACCACTAACCATACAACATATGTTGTATGGTTAGTGCTTGCACTAACTGCCCTCTTTAATCTCCCCCTTTCCACCACTTGGTACAGTGGTTCAAGGTTCCTCAATAATAAAATCAAATAATATTTTAAATTAATTATTCATTTTTTTAATAATTTTTAATAAATTAATTATTTAATTTTTAATAATTTTTAATAAATTTATTATTTAATATTTAATAATTTTTAATAAATTTATTATTTAAATTTTTAATAATTATGGATTTTAAATTGGTCTGTGCGTTGAAGTCTTGCAATAAGACAATCTCGTCTTCCCAGCCTACCATCCATTGCTGGCTCTGTGAAAATGTTTTACACGCTAAGTGTGCCGGGTTCACGGCCTCAGTTTCGGATGCAATCTCACGTAGGTCTGGTCTCCACTTCTGCTGTGACGGTTGTCGTGCTGTTCAGGACGAAATGAGATCGTTCATGAGGCAGACTAAAAGCGGTTTCAAGGAGTTGATAAGTGGTTTTCGAAAAACCAATGACCAACTCTGTGCGCCCGATACACAGTTTAGTAGTCTTCAACTACTAAATGAGTCTCCAAAACGTAAGAAATCCGCTTTTAGGGATGTGTTTGGGTCGAATAATCTTCAGCCTGCTCAGCCGACAACTATGCAGCCGCTTATATCTCTGGCCACCCCAAGGGCCGGACCTGAGAAAAATTCGGCTTCCGAATGTCTCGGAATCAATGAGCAATTGTCCGATATGTCCTCTGTGGCATCGCTTCAAGTGATCCCAGACCCAATAATTCAAACTCCTGTAACAGTCACCAAACAGGGTAATAAACCGTCCGGACCCCCGGTACGCACTGATGCCGCAGTATTAGTAACGGCGGCACCAAAACCCTTGCAGGTGATCCCACCATCGAAACACATTTTTGTTCCCCGGCTTGCCCCTGATACTTCGGAGATTGATATCTCGGCTTACATCAAAGCCAAAACAAAAGCCGACATAAAAGTGGTGTATATTCAAAAACTTAAATAATCATTCACCAGGCATACGTCATCTTTCAAAATATGTGAGGCCTTGCAGATGTCCAAGACGATTTGTTCCGCGAGCTTTTGGCCAGAGAACATTTTCGTCCACGAACATCAGCCAAGTTAAGCGAAGAAAAAAATTACCAAACCTGTGGGTGGTAATCCGTAATCTGACCTTCCACCTCATCTTCCTCTTTCACAAATCTTTCACAAAACTAATGTCTTCACTTACACTTACCTATCAGAATACTTAAGGGTTACGTAGTAAACTTCCCAAACTGTATTCTGATAGTTCTTTTTTTGCATCTCACATTATTGTATTTACAGAAACTTGGTTAAAGCCGGAGATCTTAAGCTCCGAAGTTTTTCCTAGTAGAAAAACCACGTTTAGATGTGATAGAACTTTGCGAAGGGGAGGAGGAGTGCTAATTTCGGTAGACTCCAAATTCGCTTCTGAAGAGGTAAAATCACAAGAGTTTGGTGACATTGAGTTTCTTTGCATCAAAATCACTTTGTCCGATCAATCTTTGTATGTTACCTGTTCGTACATACCACCTTCGTCCGAACCGCCAACATACTGGCAACATTTGTCCGCTATTCGTTTGGTTTTCGATCGTCTGTCTGATGGTGACCAGCTGATAGCTCTGGGTGACTTTAATATCCCAGAACTTATGTGGTCAAATGTTGATAATTCACCGTCTTTACAGCTTAACTCCCACCATGACTTCCCTGAGGGCATGTTCGACATGTCACTCGGGCAAATTAACCACGTTAGAAATTCTTTAGGTCGGCTGTTGGACTTATGTTTCGTTTCTGATCCTGATGGAACTACTCTTTCAGAACTTTGCCCCTTTCTAACCCTGAGGATCCATATCATCTTCTTGAGGTTTCAATCAAAAATAATTACTTTTTTGACCTTAAGTCTACAGTTAAATCTCAGAAAGTTCGTTTCTTTTGTAAGGCTGACTTTATAAAATTAAATAAGTTAATTTTGGAATTTGATTGGTCTGATTTACTGGCATGCGAGGATATAAATATCGCATTACAAAAATTTTATTATACTTTGAACATATTTTTCGACGCTTGCGTGCCGTAGAAATATCCGTCCGCTTCAACGAATCCGCCTTGGTATACAAGGCACCTTATAAATTTAAAGAATAGTATGAGTAGACTTTTAAACAAACATAGATTATCTGGCTGTACAGTTAGTTATTCAAGATACTTAGTAGCTCGGTCCAATTTCACCGTGCATAACGCAGAATGTTATAGGAGTTATATTCGCCGCTGCAGGATTCAGTTTACTCAGGATCCGAAGCAGTTTTATAACTTTGTAAACACTAAGCGTAAACATGTATCTTTTCCCCCACTGCTTACGTTTGAGAACTCTTATGCGAACACCGATCAGGCAATGGCCGATCTCTTTGCACAGTTTTTTCAAACTACCTATTCACCTAGCAGCAGTTTAGCTCAGCCTTACACTTATAATATCCAATCAGCCAACCTAATATTTTGCCCATCTTTCGATCAAAGTGGTGTGTTATCGGATCTTCTTAAGGTTAAGCCCGTGTATTCGCCAGGCCCTGATGGAGTACCAGGCTGTGTTCTGAAGTACTGCGCCGAGGCACTGTGCAAACCGCTTGTTAAACTCTTTAATCTATCGCTGGAAACTTCGATCTTTCCCCTTATGTGGAAGGAATCCTTCATTATTCCGCTGCATAAAAAAGGGAAAAAATCCGACGCTGCTAATTATAGAGGCATCTCTAAATTGTCAGCAATTCCAAAGCTTTTTGAAAAACTTATCACTCCACATTTGCAACACCTATGTAGTTCAATAATAACTCCGTGCCAGCATGGCTTCATGAAGCGCCGCTCCACCACTACCAACTTATTGGAGCTAACATCTTTTATCACGGATGGCTTCCGGAATGGCTTACAAACAGACGTCATATACACTGACTTCAGTAAAGCATTTGACTCTGTTAACCATTCGCTTCTTATAAGTAAACTCAGTCTTTTGGGATTCCCAACTGATCTTCTTATGTGGATTTCGAGCTACTTATCAGGGAGAACCCAACGTGTTTTCTTTAAAGATGTTACCTCGCGTTTAGTCCGCGCCACATCGGGGGTGCCCCAAGGAAGCCATCTTGGACCCCTACTTTTTACTCTGTTTATTAACGACTTGCCCCTTGCCTTAACTAATTCACTTGTACTTATGTACGCTGATGACGTTAAGCTATGCCTTCAGTATAAATTCACTAGCGCCCAGTCTAGACTTCAATCCGATTTGGATAAACTTCAAAATTGGTGTTTAGCAAATAACCTAAAGCTTAATGGATCGAAATGTAAACTTATGTCTTTTTACCGATCTAGTCCTCACCAGGCTATGTACTTTCTCTATGGGAACGCCTTAGAACGATTAACTCAGGTTAACGATCTAGGTGTCCTATTAGATTTGAAACTTAAATTTACCGACCATGTATCTACCATGGTTAATAAAGCTATGGGTGTGCTTGGTTTTATTAAAAGATGGTCAAAAGAATTTAATGACCCGTACATAACTAAAACGTTATATACATCACTGGTCCGTCCGATTCTTGAGTATGGATCGTGTGTCTGGAGTCCTCAATATGGAGTACACCAAGATCACATTGAATCTGTACAAAAAAACTTCCTTACTTTTGCTCTTAGGGGACTTAATTGGGATGCAAATCTTTACCTCCCCTCTTATCATAGTAGACTTTTACTAATCAACTTACCATCATTAACAAATCGTAGAACGATGCTGGGTGTCATGTTTCTATATAATCTTATTTATGGAAATATAGACAGCCAGCATTTACTAACACGTTTAAATTTTAACATTCCTAGTAGAAGGACCAGAAACTTTCGTCCTCTACTCCTCAGCCATTGTAGTTCGACATATGCCCAACACGATCCGTTCAGGGTATTATGTTCGGACTACAATGGTCTCTACCACATCTTATCACTTTGCTCTACTAACAATCTTAAATCGCTTATATTAACCGCCTTATCTATGCAACACCCTTCCTCGTAATATCTTTCTCCTAATCCTCGCTTATCTATCTCGGATCTATTCCCCCGATTCGAGCCGTACGTTACGCGGCAGCGTCCCTCGGTCGGTTGGACGGGAGGTGGGCTGTACGTATGCTGTGGGAACCGCGCAATTTGGGTATGTTTCTATCGACAAAGAGTTTATTCGCAATTTACTTCCCCTCCACAAAGTTCAAATTAAATTTTTGATATTTTGTGATAATGACACTTTACTGTGAAATGAACGCGAACAGCAGCAATTGTCATTTTGAGTTCGTCCATCCCCGAAATCGGAATTATTTCATGTGAAACCATGCACTTCACTTCGTTAGCTTCTTTGACCGACGTATTATATAGTGATAGCAGGGGACAGGTCCATCGAATGTTTACTATTTACTCGGCTCATTTAAGACATGCTTCATTACGGATACAATAAACATTTAAAATAATCCTCTCAGATTCTTCGTAAGATCACACAATCATTTCCTTACGTTCATTTCATTATCTTACAAGTTTCGTATTGTACACATTCATACGACTCTCAAGATAGCGCATAAACTGGGGCACGGCATTTTATACGGAATCTTTTTGGAATCTCCATGTTCGTCCGTTGAGCGTTGGCGGCCACTACGTAAAATTTGAACCCGCGGGCATAACGGTAGGTCCTGGAGTCGTAGTCAAAGAACGTATAAAAGTTCTAACTAAATGTACCTGGATTCTGCAAGGGACAGATCGGGTCGACCTGGCGCTTGCTGTGATCAGGCTGGAGTTGATGGGAGATACTTGAAGTCCTGGGTTGGTCCTGGGTTGGTTCTCCTCAAGTACAGATGGTACGGGGTTGCGGCTGATTCGTTGTCGGCCGGTCCTACTTGTGGTCCGTTTCACGGGAGCAACACTCGAAGTAAGGTGGGTAACGGGGTTTTTACTCGTGGTCCTTTTTACGGGAGCAACACTTAAAGTAGGTTGGGTAACGCGGTTTCTACTTGTGGTCCGTTTCACGGGAGCAACACTCGAAGTAGGTTTGGTACCGCGGGTTCTACTTGTGGTCCGTTTCACGGGAGCAATACTCGAAGTAGATATATAATGAAGCTCTACTTGTGGTCCGTTTACACAGGAGCCACTTAAAGTAGGTTCGATGATGAAAGTTCTACTTATGGTCCGTTTACACTGGAGCCACGCGAAGTAGATAGCTTTAAGAGAGTCCTACTTGTGGTCCGTTTTACACTGGATCACTCGAAGTAGGTTGGTATTAAGTGCCGTACTTTGACACTGAGTAACGAACCGATCTACTCTGTATTCGCAGCTATCTATATTTCAGAATATACTATATACTATATTTCAAATTATTATACTTAATTAAATCTATGGAAGTTCAATGTTATGAACGTGCTAAAACCAATGCTAATGCCGGTGTCACCCACCTCTGAGTCTGTTGACTCAGATTGCTTGTTGATGCATTGCTTGTACATGCATTTTGGTCAGTCGGTCATTCTTCCCGCTGATAATGCTGATTTCTGCTTCTGGCGCCGTCTGCTAGTGCTGGGTTATTAGATTGAATATTGTTTCATCTTTAATGTTCATTTATTCACTATATATTTGCTTAAAACTAATGAAGATTAACAAAAGCGTTGCTAGCTGCGGATGAGGCTGTCGATGTTGTGAGGCCCAGAAAAAGTTGAGTTTCTAGAGATGGCCTCCAGCGATATCGATACTCTCATAAGATATCGAGTTCGATTGTGTTATGGTAAGCACTTAGGGTTGCCACAGTACCCCCCTCCTAGAGTTTCTGTTAGGAAAGATACTTTGCTGGGAATCTGACTCGTCGTCCTGATCTTGATAACTGATCGGTTGGCTGGGCAGTTGGCGCTGTCGTTTTCTCTTGAGTCGAGGGAGATTCGTTTTGGAAGATGTATGCCGGTTTAAGTCTGTCGATAGACACCTTGTTGTCTTTTGTATGTCCTTTGAGCGTAAAGTACTTGTCGTGCTTTGCTAGCACTTCGAACGGACCCTCGTAGTTTGCTTCTAGAGGAGTTTTGACTCGGTCCACTCTGACGAAGACGTGGGTACAATGGTTTAAATCCGGGTGCACAAATTCCTGCGGTGTATGATGGTGCACTGGCTTAGTGGTTGGTAGCTGAGATATGGTTTTTTTGAAGAGCCTCGGCGAACTTAGACTCGGTATGTTTTTGTGTGTTTGGTGTAAAAAATCCGCCAGGGACACGTAGAGCGGTGCCGTAAACCATTTCAGCTGGGCTCAACCCGATGTCGCTTTTAACTGTTGTACGTAGGCCTAGGAGGATTAAGTGCAGGGAACTGCTCCAGTTAATAGGATCGGCGCATTTTAAGGCAGCTTTTAATGTTCTGTGCCAGCGTTCGATCATCCCGTTGGCTTGTGGGTGGTACGCCGTCGTGCGCAGGTACTTAAAACCGCAAATTCTGGCGAGCTCTTGGAAAAGTGTGGACTCAAATTGTCGGCCTAAATCTGTTGTGATGTGGAGAGGGATTCCGTACAGAGCGAACCAGCCCGAAATCAGAGCGTTGGCCACCGATTGTGCTGTGATGTCGACTAAAGGGATTGCTGCGGAAGCGATCGATACACGTGAGGCAGTATCGGTATCCGTTCGATGATGGCAGTGGGCCAACGATGTCGATATTGATGTGCTCGAAACGGGCGTCGCTGGCGGCATACTCTCCCAGTGGCGATTTTGTGTGTCGTTGGATTTTAGCTTTTTGACACGGGATGCAAGAGCGTACGATTTTGGCCACATCCTTCGCCATGTGGGGCCAAACATAGTGTTTGCCGACCAGTTTATTCCTCGCCTTAACTCCTGGATGGCTCAGCGAATGCAGGGCTTGAACCACGGTTTGGCGTAGACATCTGGGCACGAACGGGCGTATCTGGTTATTGGCGACGTGGCAGTACAATTGTTTGTTTGAGCCTGAAAGAGATAATTTGGTTAGTGAGATGGTATTTTCTGGATCAGAATTGAGTAGCGATTGTAGTTCGTCGTCGTTTTCCTGTTCCAGTGCCATCTCGTCAAAGTCGATGTGTTTGATGGCTTCGATGCGTGAGAGAAGATCAGCCACGTTGTTTTCCTCTCCTGTGATGTGCCGGATATCGGTACTGAATTGGCTGATGAAATCCAGTTGGCGCGCGCGTCGCGGTGATGCTTTCTCGCTGTTTTGATTGAAAGCGTACATCAGCGGCTTGTGGTCGGTGAAAATTATAAAATTTCTGCCCTCCAATGCGAACTTGAAGTGCAAAATGGCCTGATAGATGGCAGTCAGTTCTCTATCGTAGGTGCTGTACTTCTTTTGCGTCGGTGTGAATTTCTTGGAGAAGAAACCCAGTGGTTGCGTCTGCTCGTTGACAATCTGATGTAACACGGCACCCATGGCGTCATCGGAGGCATCGGTGGTTAGTGTTAATTGCGAGTTAGGTGCCATGTAGTTCAGCAACGTAGCGTTTGCAAGCTCGTTCTTGCAGGCGTCTAATGCGTGGTCGGCTTCTGTAGACCAGAGTATCGGGGTTTTGTCGTTCTTTTTATTGCCTTGGATTAGCGTCTGGAGTATGTGTTGGTTATCAGCAGCACGTGAGATAAACGGTAACGGTTTTTGAACAGCGCGTTGGTTTGTTGCTCGATGCGGTCTAGACGTTCGTCGAAAACAGTGCTGCTGTGTGGCGCCATTTGGCATCAACGGTGCGTATATGATGAAAATCGCCGACTTCCATGACTTTGTCTGCCAACTTAGCTAAATCTGCTAGGCAGGCGTCCGATGCTTGCAAGATCGCTTGCACTTGTGTTGGTAGGCGCTGCAGCCACAGTGCTTTTAAGAAAGTTTCGTCAACTTTTTTTGCGGCGAGTGCGTTTAACTCGTTGAGCAGTTGTGTGGGGCGCTTGTCACCAAGGTCAGTCTCCGAGATCAACTTCTGGATTTTCTTCTGCTCGCTTTTGCAGAAGCGTTCCAAAATGCACGACTTTAAGTTTTCGTACTTGCCTGTGCCTGGTTGGTTGACGATGGCGTCGGCAATTCGTGCCAGTACCGGTGCTTCGATTGACGCCAGGATCGTGTTGAATTTCGTGTCCCCTGCAGTTATTCCTGCCAGAACGAATTGGGCTTCGATTTGCGACAGCCATAATTCTGGGTGCTCGGTCCAAAAGGGCGGAATTTTAACCGCCTCGCGGTTAATAACTACGTCGGAAACGCGAGTAACGGTATCGTGAAAGACGTCGGCGTCGTCTTGTGTGGTGTCGTTGTTTGCCATTGTAAGCACCGGTACTTGCGTCTTTATAGTGATCACGTCGGGGTCACCAATTTAATGTTCATTTATTCACTATATATTTGCTTAAAACTAATGAAAATTAACAAAAGCGTTGCTAGCTGCGGATGAGGCTGTCAATGTTGTGAGGCACAGAAAAAGTTGTGTTTCTAGAGATGGCCTCCAGCGATATCGATACTCTCATAAGATATCGAGTTCGATTGTGTTATGGTAAGCACTTAGGGTTGCCACACATCCTTATTGCTAATTGTTACTAGGTGTGCCATTAGGTTAGTGGGTGTGATTATTGTGTATTGCGACATGCTGATGACTATTGATTAGATCAGATTACTAAGTGTAAATAGGGTAGGGTAAGTGTAAATAGGGTAGGGTAGTAGGTCGTGGCACTTGGTGCCAACACTCCACCTAAGAGACTAATGGGACCATTACCATACAACGTACCATCAACCTTATTGTTCACCATTTCTTAGTATCAAGACACTTTCCAAAGCGTCCCAAAAATCACAAAATTTACACCCACCTGGTCACAAAAACAACCTCCTCATTCATTCTTGAAACACTAAAAGTGCTTCCAAAGCTGCTTATTTCTCCAGATGGTTTTCTCACTAGTGTCTATTGTATTCGTCCAAATGTTGGTAACACGGAGAAACAATCATCTCCGACTATCTCCTATAAATCCGTCTCTCCGTCCGTCTGCGTTCTGTCTATTTGTCTGTCTGTATGTGAATCTCAAATACTTTATCAATGAAGCTTTAGAATTTTGACTGTAAATTTCTATATTACCTATGCAGTTCAAGTTCATTGAAACAATTTTCCATTTTCCCTCCTGTCCCCATAAATATATTCATACTTCACCATTGCAGGTAATCTTTTTGAAAAATTTAAAAGGCTTCAATTGGTACAAAGAAAATTAGACAAATCGGGAGAGGTATTTTAAACTTTTACTTCTACTTTCTACCTAAGATCATTGATCCATCTCGGGCCATGGACATAGATGGCCAAAGCCAAGATAGGGTGGAGTTACTACTCAAAGCGGGACCACATTCGAAGAGGGACAGATCTAGCGATGAATGTGATGACCTACCATCAACATTTTTACGAAACCACCGACCAGAGCGAATGGCCGTGCTTGGGTTCGGATTCGTCCGCTGACCTAAATTGTCATTCTTTCGAACCCATAGTCGACTAGTATCCTCGAGAGAAAAAATAATAAAAGCTGATAACAAGCAGCTGCAGCTAAACATAGTATAATTCTTTCAAATGATTTTTTTGTGGCTGCTTGGCCCAACATCCTCCCCCCATTGAAGGGTGGGCCTTCAATAACAATACTGAAAGGGGCAGCAGTCACATCATTGCAATGGTTATTCTAAGGGCTGCGTAACTCTAGGAATCATCCCAATAGTCCCAATAGACCACTTTTTGGATTGAATTTTTTGAGTCAACATGGATTTGGCAAGTTGGAGTCAGCCAAATCCATGTTGCCAGAAATCTTTCACCTCGATACATGTATGTTAAGGTGGGGCTGACAGTCCGTACAACTGCCTAAACTTTCACAGAATACGTGCTAAGACGGGACCTCACGCGGCCACCGTTGCAGAACATTTAAAGCGGCAAAGGTAAGGCTAATTCGGCAGCCGCGACGAGATGAGGTGCACTTGTGAACCGGAATCCAATAAAACTCGATATTTAAAGGTAAATTGTTCATTTTATTTCAAGCATAGTTCTGCTTTGATTTATTTATGTGTTGCTTCTATTTTGTTCAATAGGGATTATTTTCTCTATTTTTTCAAACTAATTTTAACTAATCGTTCTCTTTAAAGCTCCCTTTTTCGATTCTTTTGCACAGTGGTTCAGGGTATTTAAAAAAAAAAGTTCATAAATAAATACCAATATGGAATTCACGCATGTCTGTTCTTATAAGGGATGGAATAAATCGATTTTGTCATACAATTCTATCATCTCACTCATTGCTGGCTCTTTGAAAACGTTTTACATGCTATTTGTGCCGGGCTCACGGTCTTGGTAATGGATGCCATCTCTCGAAGTTCTAATCTCTACTTTTGTTGTACTAAATGAGTCTCCAAAGCGTAAGAAGTGATTTTATTAGTGATGTGCTTGCATTGAATTTCTTGACATTGAATTTCTTTGCATTAAAATCACTTTGTCCGGTCAATCTTAGTTGTTACCTGTTCTTACACACCATTTTCGTCCGAACCGCCGACATACTGTCAACATTTGTCCGCTATTCGTTTGGTTTTTGATCGTCTGTATGATGGTGACCAGCTGATAGCTCACCCAGAGCTTAAACATCCCTAATTTCATGGAAATGGGTGAAAAATTCTCCGTCTTTACAGCTAAATTCCCACCACGACTTATCTGCGGTCATGTTTGACATGTCACTCGGGCAAATTAACCACGTTAAAAATTCTTTAGATCGGCTGTTGGAGTTACTCTTTCCAGAACTTTCCCCTTTCTAACCCTGAGGATCCATGTCATCCCACTCTTGAGGTTTTAGTCGAAAACAATTGCAGACCTTAAGTCTACACTTAAATCTCATAGGGTTCGTTTCTTCCGTAAGGCTGACTTTATGAAATTAAATAAGTTAATTTCGGAATTTGATTAATCTGATTTACTGGCATGCGAGGATATAAACATCGCATTTCAAAAATTTGATTACACCTTGAGCATATTTTTCGGCGCTTCAACGAATCCGTCTTGGTATACACATACTATATATTCTTGGTATTATATATTTAAAGAACATTATGAGTAGACTTTTAAATAAACATAGATTTTCTGGCTGAATAGTTAGTTATTTAAGATACTTAATAGCTCTATCCAATTTCACCGTGCATAACGCAGAATGTTATAGGAGTTTTATGTTATAGGAGACTCTGTTAACCATTCGCCTCTTATAAGTAAACTCAGTCTTTTGGGACTCCCAACTGATCTTCTTATCTGGATTTCGATCTACTTATCTGGAAGAACCCAACGTGACTTATTTAAAGATGTTACCTCACGTTTAGTCCGCGCCACATCTGGGGTGCCCCAAGGAAGCCATCTTGGACTTGCCCCTTGCCTTAACTAATTCACTTGTACTTATGTACGCTGATGACGTTAAGCTATGCCTTCAGTATAAATTCACTAGAGCCCAGTCTAGACTTCAATCCGATTTGGATAATCTTCAAAATTGGTGCTTAGCAAATAATCCAAATCTTAATGGATCGAAATGAAAACTCATGTCATTTTATCGATCTAGTCCTCACCAGGCAATATGCTTTCTCTATGGAAACGCCTTAGACCGATTTACTCAGGTAATCGATCTGAGTGTCCTGTTAGATTTGAGACTTAAATTCACCCATCATATATTTACCATGGTTAATAAAGCTATGGGTGTGCTTTGTTTTATTAAAAGATGGTCAAAAGAATTTTATGTCCCGTACGTAACTAAAACGTAATATACATCATTGGTCCGTCTGACTCTTACTCAAGAAGGATGGATCGTGTGTCTGGAGTCTTCAATACGGAGTACACCAAGATCACATAGAATCTGTACAAAAAAACTTCCTGACTTCCGCTCTTAGGGGACTTAATTGGGATGCAAATCGTCACCTCCCCTCTTATCGTAATAGACTTTTACTAATAAACTTACCATCATTAACAAACCGTTGCACGATGCTGGGTGTCATGTTTCTATATAATCTTTTTTATTTTAAATTTTAAAGTTCCTAGTAGAAGGTTACGCGGTAGCGTCCTCGGTCGGTTGAATGGGAGAAGTGCTGTACTTATGCACTGGGGACCGCGCAAAAAAATGCAACATGCGCCGGGCACCGGAGAACGATGCACGAGAAAAAGGATAGGTTGTCAATAGCGGTGACAGGATAATTGGAAGACTGGGAGTTCATAGAAATGGAGCTAGAGTCGTTCGCAGGCTATAAGGGCGGCTTGAACGTAACACTGCACAGGATCACCATAAAGGAAGACATCCCGACACAGCAGAGGTATTATCCTAAGAACACCAAAATACAAGGGGAAATAAACGCAAAGGTGGCAGAGCTACTGGATAAGGGATGGATAGAGCCGTAGCATATATAGCTCTTCTATTGCTATGGTGAAAAAGAAGACGGGTCAGTGGAGGATGTGCGTAGACTTCCGACAAATAAATGCAAGATCCATTAATGCAATGAATAAATTTCATTTTGGTGCAGTTTAGGGAGGGACAAATTTTAGCAGCCTCGAGGTAAAGGACGCAAATTTCACTGAAGGAGGGGATCAGGAACTGTACAGGACGCAAGCAAAGGACTCAAAGGATGCCAGTAAAGTTCATGATCGGACGCACAAAGGAGTTGTATATGGAGAACTTAAAGAAAGTATCGGTGTTTCGTCCCAGATTTAGCCGGAATTGCGAAGCTATTAAGCGATATTTTTTTTTTTTTTTTTTTTTTTTTTTTTTTTGCGCGGTTCCCACTGCATACGTACAGCCCACCTCCCGTCCAACCGAGGGACGCTGCCGCGTAACGTACAGCTCGAATCGGGGGAATAGATCCGAGATAGATAAGCGAGGATTAGGAGAAAGATATTACGAGGAAGGGTGTTGCATAGATAAGGCGGTTAATATAAGCGATTTAAGATTGTTAGTAGAGCAAAGTGATAAGATGTGGTAGAGACCATTGTAGTCCGAACATAATACCCTGAACGGATCGTGTTGGGCATATGTCGAACTACAATGGCTGAGGAGTAGAGGACGAAAGTTTCTGGTCCTTCTACTAGAAATGTTAAAATTTAAACGTGTTAGTAAATGCTGGCTGTCTATATTTCCATAAATAAGATTATATAGAAACATGACACCCAGCATCGTTCTACGATTTGTTAATGTTGGTAAGTTGATTAGTAAAAGTCTACTATGATAAGAGGGGAGGTAAAGATTTGCATCCCAATTAAGTCCCCTAAGAGCAAAAGTAAGGAAGTTTTTTTGTACAGATTCAATGTGATCTTGGTGTACTCCATATTGAGGACTCCAGACACACGATCCATACTCAAGAATCGGACGGACCAGTGATGTATATAACGTTTTAGTTATGTACGGGTCATTAAATTCTTTTGACCATCTTTTAATAAAACCAAGCACACCCATAGCTTTATTAACCATGGTAGATACATGGTCGGTAAATTTAAGTTTCAAATCTAATAGGACACCTAGATCGTTAACCTGAGTTAATCGTTCTAAGGCGTTCCCATAGAGAAAGTACATAGCCTGGTGAGGACTAGATCGGTAAAAAGACATAAGTTTACATTTCGATCCATTAAGCTTTAGGTTATTTGCTAAACACCAATTTTGAAGTTTATCCAAATCGGATTGAAGTCTAGACTGGGCGCTAGTGAATTTATACTGAAGGCATAGCTTAACGTCATCAGCGTACATAAGTACAAGTGAATTAGTTAAGGCAAGGGGCAAGTCGTTAATAAACAGAGTAAAAAGTAGGGGTCCAAGATGGCTTCCTTGGGGCACCCCCGATGTGGCGCGGACTAAACGCGAGGTAACATCTTTAAAGAAAACACGTTGGGTTCTCCCTGATAAGTAGCTCGAAATCCACATAAGAAGATCAGTTGGGAATCCCAAAAGACTGAGTTTACTTATAAGAAGCGAATGGTTAACAGAGTCAAATGCTTTACTGAAGTCAGTGTATATGACGTCTGTTTGTAAGCCATTCCGGAAGCCATCCGTGATAAAAGATGTTAGCTCCAATAAGTTGGTAGTGGTGGAGCGGCGCTTCATGAAGCCATGCTGGCACGGAGTTATTATTGAACTACATAGGTGTTGCAAATGTGGAGTGATAAGTTTTTCAAAAAGCTTTGGAATTGCTGACAATTTAGAGATGCCTCTATAATTAGCAGCGTCGGATTTTTTCCCTTTTTTATGCAGCGGAATAATGAAGGATTCCTTCCACATAAGGGGAAAGATCGAAGTTTCCAGCGATAGATTAAAGAGTTTAACAAGCGGTTTGCACAGTGCCTCGGCGCAGTACTTCAGAACACAGCCTGGTACTCCATCAGGGCCTGGCGAATACACGGGCTTAATCTTAAGAAGATCCGATAACACACCACTTTGATCGAAAGATGGGCAAAATATAAGGTTGGCTGATTGGATATTATAAGTGTAAGGCTGAGCTAAACTGCTGCTAGGTGAATAGGTAGTTTGAAAAAACTGTGCAAAGAGATCGGCCATCGCCTGATCGGTGTTCGCAGAAGAGTTCTCAAACGTAAGCAGTGGGGGAAAAGATACATGTTTACGCTTAGTGTTTACAAAGTTATAAAACTGCTTCGGATCCTGAGTAAACTGAATCCTGCAGCGGCGAATATAACTCCTATAACATTCTGCGTTATGCACGGTGAAATTGGACCGAGCTACTAAGTATCTTGAATAACTAACTGTACAGCCAGATAATCTATGTTTGTTTAAAAGTCTACTCATACTATTCTTTAAATTTATAAGGTGCCTTGTATACCAAGGCGGATTCGTTGAAGCGGACGGATATTTCCACGGCACGCAAGCGTCGAAAAATATGTTCAAAGTGTAATAAAATTTTTGTAATGCGATGTTTATATCCTCGCATGCCAGTAAATCAGACCAATCAAATTCCAAAATTAACTTGTTTAATTTCATAAAGTCAGCCTTACGAAAGAAACGAACTTTCTGAGATTTTACTGTAGACTTAAGGTATTCTGCGGATAGACTTAAGATATTCTGCGGAAAGGGAAAATATGAGAATGGACGACCAGAAACCAGGAAGCCTTTGAGACTCTAAAGTTGTGGCTGGCAGAAAATCCACGAATTTTCCCACAAAGGAGGGCGAATTGCTTACGCCATTCGGACATTGATCGGGGCAGAAAACTGAGAAGTATGCTTAGCTATAATATGAGCATTGAGGGATTTCAATTTGAGGTTATCACGGCGCGTAAATGGTTAAACAATATAGAGAACCCACTTGGAAGGATTGCGAGATGTGTTTTTAAACTGCAACAAAACTGCTACGTTCCTCAGGAAGGATAAGCGGAATGGGGTTGCAGACGCACTTTCCCGCCAGCCGGACAGCAAGCGAAGACGTCGAATATGTGTGGAAAAGCACACTGAAGAAAAAAATAAAAAAAAAAAACCTAAAAAATTTCTGCATTACGTGGAAGAAGGGGGCCCGGGTTACCACTATGTCCCGCATAGAGCCGGTGTACCGGCGAACATGAGACAGCGGGTCATGAAAGAGAACTACTACGCACCAACAGCAGGACACCTAGGTGGAAGAAAAACTATTGCTAAAGTAGTAGTAAAGTACCTTTGGTAAGGGATGCAGAGGGAAAACACGTTGGGTTCTCCCTGATAAGTAGCTCGAAATCCACATAAGAAGATCAGTTGGGAATCCCAAAAGACTGAGTTTACTTATAAGAAGCGAATGGTTAACAGAGTCAAATGCTTTACTGAAGTCAGTGTATATGACGTCTGTTTGTAAGCCATTCCGGAAGCCATCCGTGATAAAAGATGTTAGCTCCAATAAGTTGGTAGTGGTGGAGCGGCGCTTCATGAAGCCATGCTGGCACGGAGTTATTATTGAACTACATAGGTGTTGCAAATGTGGAGTGATAAGTTTTTCAAAAAGCTTTGGAATTGCTGACAATTTAGAGAAGCCTCTACAATTAGCAGCGTCGGATTTTTTCCCCTTTTTATGCAGCGGAATAATGAAGGATTCCTTTCACATAAGGGGAAAGATCGAAGTTTCCAGCGATAGATTAAAGAGTTTAACAAGCGGTTTGCACAGTGCCTCGGCGCAGTACTTCAGAACACAGCCTGGTACTCCATCAGGGCCTGGCGAATACACGGGCTTAACCTTAAGAAGATCCGATAACACACCACTTTGACCGAAAGATGGGCAAAATAAAGGGTTGGCTGATTGGATATTATAAGTGTAAGGCTGAGCTGAACTGCTGCTAGGTGAATATGTAGTTTGAAAAAACTGTGCAAAGAGATCGGCCATCACCTGATCGGTGTTCGCAGAAGAGTTCTCAAACGTAAGCAGTGGGGGAAAAGATACATGTTTACGCTTAGTGTTTACAAAGTTATAAAACTGCTTCGTATCCGGAGTAAACTGAATCCTGCAGCGGCGAATATAACTCCTATAACACTCTGCGTTATGCACGGTGAAATTGGACCGAGCTATTAAGTATCTTGAATAACTGTACAGCCAGATAATCTATGTTTGTTTAAAAGTCTAGTCATACTATTCTTTAAATTTATAAGGTACCTCGTATACCAAGGCGGATTCGTTGAAGCGGACGGATATTTCCACGGCACGCAAGCGTCGAAAAATATGTTCAGAGTATAATAAAATTTTTGTAATGCGATGTTTATATCCTCGCATGCCAGTAAATCAGACCAATCAAAATCCAAAATTAACTTATTTAATTTCATAAAGTCAGACTTACAAGAAACGAACTTTCTGAGATTTAGCTGTAGACTTTGTAACGAACTGTTTTTCTATGTTTTGCTCGCAACAAACGCCGCGGCTAGCTCACAGAGTTTGAGGGTACGTTCCACCGAATTTATAGTTCGACGTGATTGCCCGAGCCCAGAAATAACACGTTAAAGCTTCTTTATAAATAAATCCCCTTTATTGTAAATAGTTTACAAGGCAATAAAAGGAATCTCACCGGCTGTCTGGCTCAGCCGACCGACCGCTCGTCCTCCCGTCGATCCCCGATCCCCGCTCCGGGTTGGTGCCAATACGCACGCCCTCCCAAAGCTTGCGCCCGGCAGGTCGTGCGGTCTTGGTGCCTGGCGCCGAAACGGCTCTCGGTTCCCTTCGTTCGGACTCACGGACTCTGGTTGCGGGGCCTGTGTTGTTGATGTCTTCTGCTGCCGCTGCCTGTCCGTCGCTGCTGCTCCCTCGTCGTCGCTGCGCTACGGTTGCCGCTGCTCCCTCGNAAAGAACTATCAGAATACAGTTTGGGAAGTTTACTACGTAACCCTCTAGTATTCTGATAGGTAAGTGTTAATGGAGACATTAGTTTTTTGAAATTGAGGAAGATGAGGTGAAAGGTTCAGGATCTGTGGCCTTAACATGTGGGAGCTTTACACCCACAGGCTTGGTAATCTTTTTTTTCACCGTACTTGGCTGATGTTCTTGGACGAAAATGTTCTCTGGCCAAAAGCTGGCGGAACACATCGTCTTGAAAATCTGCAAGGGCACACGTATTTTGAAAGATGACGTGTGCCTGGTGTAAGAATATTTGAATTTTGTAATATCCACCACCTTTATGTCGGCTTTTGCTTTGGCTTTGATGTAAGCCGAGATATCAATCTCCGAAGTATCAGCGGCAAGCCGGGAAACAAATATGTGTTTCGATGGTGGGATCACCTGCAAGGGTTTTGGTGCACCCGTAACTAATACTGCGGCATCAGTACGTACCGGGTGTCCGGATGGTTGGTTGCCCTGTTTGGTGACTGTTACAGAGGTTTAAATTATTGGGTCTGGGATCACTTGAAGCGATGCCACAGAGGACATATCGGACAATTGCTCGTTGATTCCGAGACATTCGGAAGCCGAATTTTTCTCAGGTCCGGCCCTAGGGGTGGCCAGAGATATAAGCGGCTGCATAGTTGTCGGCTGAGCAGGCTGAAGATTATTCGACCCAAGCACATCACTAAAAGCGGATTTCTTACGCTTTGGAGACTCATTTAGTAGTTGAAGACTTAGTAGTCTTCAACTACTAAGTTTACTACTACTAGTTTAGTAACTGTGTATCGAGCGCACAGAGTTGGTCATTGATTTTTCGAAAACCACTTATCAACTCCTTGAAACCGCTTTTAGTCTGCCTCATGAACGATCTCATTTCGTCCTGAACAGCACGACAACCGTCACAGCAGAAGTGGAGACCAGACCTACGTGAGATTGCATCCGAAACTGAGGCCGTGAACCCGGCACACTTAGCGTGTAAAGCATTTTCACTGAGCCAGCAATGGATGGTAGGCTGGGAAGACGAGATTGTCTTATTGCAAGACTTCAACGCACAGACCAATTTAAAATCCATAATTATTAAAAATTTAAATAATTAATTTATTAAAAATTATTAAAAATTAAATAATTAATTTATTAATAATATTGATGAACCTTGTACCACTGTACCAGGGAATCGAAAGGGGGAGATTGAAGAGAGCAGTTAGTGCGAGTTAGTAAAATGCAAAAAATAGAGATAAGAATCTCTATTAAGCGAGAAATAGGAGCAATAGAATAGCAGCAACACCGTAAGAGATGAAGAAGAAGAGCAGGGCTATGTTTGGAAGAAAAATTTATAAAATTATTATTATTATTCTGGTACGGTGGCCGCATCATGCCTCGCCGCGGTACCTTCGCCTCTCTAGGGATGGAGGACCGCGACCTGATTCTCGTGCAGTTCCGTCCAACTGGCCGAGTTGCTCGGAGGCGCCTTAGTCGTCGTTCGGCTTGGGACAGCGACGACAACCTTTCTACTGATAGTGGTAACTCCTCAATGGGTACCATTGACTTAATAAAATGTTCCTATTAACTACGTTTTGTGCTTTCTTGCTTGCCTTTTACTGAGAAGTCCCTAGATCGTATACTTCGAATCTCCTGTGATGTCCATCCCTTGTTGCTGCGGCTAGATGTTGCTCGATTAGTTGGAATTCTTCTCCTTTGGCGGGTACCGTCCTCTGGTGGTGGGTCGCTGAGGTGTCCTTCCTGGCCCACCGTGTGTATCCTACCTATGCGGTTAAGAGGATCGCTACTCCTAACATTATTACTCCGGAATATTGATGAACCAGATTCCACTCTGCTTCGCTGTCCACATCTTCCTGTGCCTGCTTTGTCCATGGTTTTAATCCCTGCACCTCTGCATGTAGTCGGTCTAGCTGATCCAACGTTGACTCCAACTGCCCTTGTGTTGTCCTTATGTGTTGTCCTTATGTTTTCCTGTGCCGGCCACTCGTACACATAACTTCCTGTCATCCTTAATGTCCTTGATGAGTTAACTTGCGCTCGTCCTAATAATGTGATGGTCGAGCTTTGGATCACACAATCTTGCCTGATTGTCATTTTGCCTACGCCGTCGATGATGATTTGATCTTTTTCGGCTGAGCAGACATATGTCATTGTTATTGGTTTCGAGGTCCCAAAGATCCATGCATTCTGCTCTGTCAATTGAACCCAATAACTGGTCCCCTTGATTGGCTCTGGTTTACATTCCCTTACCCGATGTCTTGCTAATGCTGCCATTGTACACGGGAGTTGATGGGCGTCCGGGCCAATGAGCGTCTGCTTAAACTCGCAGACCTTATTTCCATTCGTCCTGCTGATACACTGCCTCAGGTGTTCTTGATTGATCGCGAAGTGGTGTTTCCGATGATCATCTATTGCTAGATATCCTGTTTCCGTCTTGGTTATCAACAGGCCTTCTCTCGTTATTTGTGGAATTGGCTCCATCCGATACACTGTGAATTCGTCTTTCTCGACTAACGGAACGCTTGTATGGAACATTAATAAGTCCTCGGTTTCTTGTACCCTCGTGGTCGCCAGTCGATATAAGTCTCGTGCTGTTTCAATGGTGATGGGTAATCGCCGTCCCGGTGGCAGGTGTGTTTGTATTTTTGTGATCACCTGTTTTACTTGTTCCACCGACACCAATGCAGGGTTTAATTTTCCTTCGTGTGCCCCGACACATTCAATACAGCTTCCTGGACTCGCCGAATGTGCCTTGCCACGACGACCAATTCTGAGACTGCATGCGGAAGATATCGATCAGCCGCATGACTTCTTACCTTGATTCTGGCTAGACTGGCTTCTAGGTCCTGCATCCTCTTCTAAGTTTCGATCGTCGTCCTCCTCATAATGTTGATGGTGGTATCCAGAATCGACGTCTGGTTCTCCACGATTTTATGTGTGATGCTTTCTTGGGCTCGGAGGTTGCCAATAATCTCTTCCATCCGTTTGGCATATTGATCATCAAGTACTCCGAACAGCCCATTCGCGATATTTCCAACGATGTTCAGTGCTCCGCGTTTTTGTCGTTGATGATGCATTAACTGATCGGCATCTTGAATTTCCGCCACTTCGTGCTGCAGGGAACTGATTGGTATAGCCCGTGTTATATTGCCTGATGTTGTTCGTATTTCTGCAACTCGGCGAGGTCCGTCTTTACCGGGATGGACTGCTATGATGCGTCCGAGAGGCCAGTTCAACGGAGCGATGTTGTCTTCTTTTATTGTGACCAGATCACCAATCCTTACCGTCTTACAACTTCTTGTCCACTTTGATCGATTCTGTAACTCATGTAGGTACTCGTGGCTCCAGCGTGTCCAAAATTCTTTCCGTAACTGTTCGAGACGCTTCCACCGAGTGAGTAAACCTGTGCGTCGCCTTGATTGGTGAATATCGGGTGATGCCGTTAGAGGTTCCCCGATCAGGAAATGCCCTGGCGTTAGTGCCGTAAGATCCCTTGGGCTGGAAGAGACAGACGTCAACAGGCGAGAATTTAGAATGGCTTCAATATCAATGACTATGGTTTATAGTTCTTCATGAGTTAGTGTTGCGGTATATAACGTTCGTTTCAATAAATTCTTTGCTGATTTTACCGCGGCTTCCCACAGGCCTCCGAAATGGGGGGCCCGAGGTGGTATAAATTTGAATTCTATGCTCAGATTTGCGCAGGTCTTATGTATCATTGCTTGTGCCTCCTCGGCGAAAATTGCTTCCTTTATTTCTGAAAGTTCGTTATAGGCTCCAACAAAATTAGTCGCGTTGTCACTATAGATTTTCGATGGTAGTCCTCGTCGTCCGCAAAATCTTTTTAATGCCGCCAGGAAGGCTTGGGTAGTCAAATCTGTTACCACCTCTAGGTGTACCGCCTTGGTTGAGAAACAACAAAAAACTGCTACATACACCTTATGTGGTCGTTTTCCTCGGATTTTATAGTGAGTCCAAAAGGGGCCACAGTAGTCCACTCCGCAATTCTTGAATGGTCTATGCTGTTGAACTCATTATTTGATTCAACAATTTTGGTCGAATTCGGCAACATCTGACACAACGGCTAACTGTCTTCTGAGCCATTTTTTTTCCTCTTAATGACCAAAATCTTTGTCTAATGTTGCATAATAACGCCTGTGGTCCGCAATGTGCCAGTTACTGATGTTTCCATTGAAATAAGAGTATTGTCAATGGATGGTTTGGCGACAATAACATTGGATGTGTGGCATCATACGATAATGCGGCGTTTTGTAGCCGTCCTCCTACTTAAATTGTTCCGTCCGTATCTATGAACGGGGCTAGTGCTCGTAATGAATCGTTTGGTCAAACAGTTTTCGTCTTCTTGAGTTGTAACATGGATGTTGAAAAATGCTGAAACTGTATTTCCCGAATTATCACTCCTAATGCCTCATTCAATTCTACTGGTGACAATGGTCCAGTCTTCTTCTTCTCTGGCTTGCGGCAATTAAAAATGAATCGCCGCATTCTTCTTATTATTTGCAACATCGTATCAAATTATCCATGGTGGTTGATTTGTTCCATCCATTCTTCTGATTTATTGGCTAGATTGCAGACCGTCTTCTTCTTTTTTTCTTGATCTTCCTTTGCATTGTTTGTACCTGTTGAGTGGAATCTTTGCCAAGACTCTGGATCTTGCCCCAGAAATGGTGGTCCGGTGTACCAAAGTTTTGAATCTCTTAATTGGGCTGCCGTGCACCCTCTGGAGAGAATATCTGCAGGATTATCTGTTGATGCTACATGTCTCCACCACTCTGGGTCTGTCAGTTCTTGAATCTGGGCGACCCGGTTCGCCACAAACGTTTGGAATGAGGAAGCAGTGGCGTTAATCCATTTTAATGCAATCTCCGAGTCTGACCATAAATGTATTGCTTCTAAGTCTACGGTAAGATCGTTTTTTACTCTTTTTGTGACCTGAGCTGCTAGTACTGCTGCACAGAGTTCTAAGCGTGGTAGGGTCTGTTTCATCAAGGGTGCTACTCGTGCCTTTGAACATAGTAATCGTGTGACAATATTGCCCGTCTTATTCCTTGCTCGTAAGTATGCCACTGCCCCATACGCTGCTTGTGATGCGTCTGCAAATACATGTAGCTGAATGCCTCCGGATGTGTCAGAATCTGAACATCATGTCGAAATGCTTGCCATTGATGGGTAAGTTCTGAAACCAGGTCCGTGTCCCAGTCGATCTTCAGCTCCCATAATTGTTGCATTCTTATTTTTGCCTTTGTTACCACTAGAGCAAACAACCCTAGAGCGTCGAAGATTTTTGCAAGTTCTGAACACACGATCCTCTTAGTGATGACTTCTGTGTCTTCTGTCGCTGCCCGTCCTTGAAGCCAATCTCCGGGTGGATCCCAAGTAATTCCGAGCGTCTTGATGGTTTGTTCAGTAAAATTTCTGAAATCAAGATTCATTTCTTGGTCTTCTGCTGGAATGTCTGGTAGTAATGCTGGGTGGTTTGCGCACCATTTTCTTAGTTTGAATTTTGATTCTCCTAACAGGTTTATTAGTTGATCCCTTTTTCTTAGTGCTTTATCTATGGTGTGACCTTCGGTGAGACAATCATCTACGTGACAACCCTGTCGCAGTGCAGCCGCACCCTGGGTCAGATGTTCAGGTGCTGTACCTGCCAAATATTGCAAGCATCGGGTGGCCAAATATGGAGCAGTAGCTGTGCCATAAGTAACAGTGTTCAGTTGATAATATTTTAATGGTTCCAGCGCTGCGCCTCCATAATATAATTTGGAACTTGCGGTCATCTGGGTGTATCATAATCTGTCGGTACATTTTCTCTACATCTGATGTAAAAACATATTGATACGATCGGAACCGTAAGAGAATTGATAGTAATTGACTTTGAACTGTTGGTCCAATCCGTAATAGATTATTTAAGCTTTTTCCACTTGTTGTCGTTGCTGAAGCGTCAAATACAACTCGAAGTTTGGTAGTACTACTGTCAGGTTTTAATACACAATGATGTGGAATGACATAATGGTTTGATGTTAGTTGTTTGGTTGTTAACCTAGTCATATGCCCTAATTCTTCGTATTGATCCATAAATTGTACATATTGTTTCTGGAGATCAGGATCCCGTTGAAGTCTCTCATAAAATCGCCGATATGTCATTGGGAGGGAATTTCCCAATGTTTGTGGATCTTCCCTAAATGGTAGGCGTACACTTAATCTTTTGTCTCCCCCCATTTTATATTTTCTATGAAATGTTGTTCGCATAACTTCTCGTCCGTGGTAAGGCCCCTTTGGTGTTCGTCGAGGGTGTCTAACATCCAAAACTGTTCGAGCAGTTTATCGATTCTTGGTTCCTCCTTGGTGGATAGGGCACTGCTTACCGGTGGATTTGTGTGTACCACCGAACTGGCTGCTGCTGGTCCGGATATAACCCATCCTAATGGGGTCCGTTGAAGTAATGGTTGTCCTTGTCCTAGGCTTATATGTAACGGTTCGATAAGTCGTGGGGGACATTCGGCCCCAAGCAGCAAAATGATCCCTTGTGGCTGATTAAAATTGGGATCTGCCAACCGTAGTTCTTGTGGAATATTTTTTGGGCGCATAATTGGCTCCGATGGTTGATTCGACATGAGTTCAGGTAGTACATAAGCCACAACTTGTGTTTTGAAATTTGTGGTTAACGAGAACATATTTAGTACTGTTCGGGAGCTTGCTTGTTTCGTGCCTCCTATGCCCCTAATGGTAATGTCGGATGGTGCTGATTGCACAGCCAGTTCCTGAGAAATTAAATTCACTTGTGATCCGGAATCGAATACTGCGCGGCATTTGCGTCGTGCTTCGGTAGGACCTTGGACTTCCACTTCGGCGGTTGCGAGTAGTACATAAAGTGTTGTAAGTGCTGGTTGTGGATGCGCCTGTTCGCGAATTGTGTGATGATTCCTTTTGCATACATGACATGAGAACCTGGATTTGCATGAATTGACTGTATGGTGTAGTGATAAACAATTTGTGCAGGCATTCATCTTTGTTATTTTTTGTGTTCTTTCACTTGGAGTCATGTCCAAAAACCTTTGGCAGGTTTGAAGTCGATGATTGCCATGGGTGCATATGCTACAATTTTCAACCGGTGCTTGACTTGATGAGCGAAACCCATTATTGACCGCTTTTTTTTGCAGCGTAACTAGGCTGGTTGCTTGCCGCTTTAGATGGTCAAGCATTTGTGTTAATTATTGTTGGAAGTTTGGGTTTGTGATGGCGATTTCTACACATGTGTATCAGAATCGGATCCCAACCTAATGTTAATATATTCAGGGCGTGAAGGGCGGTGATTTTTCTAAGCACTGCATCATGTAAGCTACGTAGCTGATCTGCTGATCCATTTGTTTTTGGATGTGCAAACAAGGTTGCAAGTGTCGATTTGATGACGATTCTTTTATTCGAAGTATCCTTCCTTGAGCCTACGCTCTGCGGAGTCCTTAGTGAAGTTTCTTATTAGCCTTTGGATGGCTATGTTGTTTTCAATTTAGTCAAAGAACGTAAATAGTCTGACTAAATTTATCTGAATTCTGGAAGGGACTGCTCGGGTTGACCAGACGCTTGCTGTGATCAGACTGGAGTTGATGTGGGGTGCTTGAAGTCCTGGGCTGGTTTTCCTCAAGTACCGGTGGTATGGTGGTTCGGCTGATTCCTTATCGGCCAGCCCTACTGGCGGTCCGTTTCACGGGAGCGACACTCAAAGTAGGTTAGGTAACGCGGGGTCTGCTGATGGTCCGTTTCACGGGAGCAACACTCGGAGTAGTTAGGTGACGCGGGGTCTATTTTAAGTTCGTTTCACAGGAGCTGGTGTGCCGCGGGATCAACTCGTGGTCCGTTTCACGGGAGCAACACTCGAAGTAGACTGGTATGCCGCGGGATCAACTCGTGGTCCGTTTCACGGGAGCAACACTTGAAGTAGATTGGTGGGCCGCGGATTCTACTTGTGGTCCGTTTACACTGAAGCCACGCGAAGTAGATAGTTGTAGAGCGTCCTACCTTGTGAATTGTTTTACACAGGATCACGTGACGTAGGCCAATTTTAAGTGCCGTAGTTTCAACACTGAGTAATGAGACGATAGACTCTGATTTCGCAACTGTCTTTATTTCAGAAGAACAACTCTTATATAAGATGCTAAGTATACATCATTAAATCTAAGAAAGGTCAATGTTCTGGACGTGCTAAAAGTAATGTTAATGCCAGGGTCACCCACCTTTGAATCTGCTGACTCAGATTTTTTGTTCATGTACTGCTTTCCACACGCATTTCGGCTTAGCTGGCTGGTTTTTGCTTGCTTCGGTCAGTCGGTCATTCTTTCCGCTGATAGTGCTGATTCTGCTTCCGGTGCCATCGACTAGTACCGGGTTAGTAGGTTGGATATTGGTTAATGCTTATCGCTAATTTATTACTAGGTGCGCCAATAGGCTAGTGGGTCTGATGCTTGTATATTGTGACCTGCTGATGCATCTTGATTGGGTAGTAGGTCTTGGCACTAGGTGCCAACAAAATACATAATGTATAATACATAATATACAATACATAATTCAAATTCTATTTAATAAAGTTTATATGCAAGCAAAATACATTACATTGAATGAGAATGAGAAAAAACGATCGAATAGTAAAAATGCTCAAATTGAGTGATTTACTCAAAAATTCATATAATCCATAATTTTCCATAGATTGTCATCATCAATAGCTTATTTTAGCCGTAAAAGTGTTAGCTTTGATTAAAAAAATTTAAACATAACTTATCTGCACAATTAAAATTTTTCATGGGACGATATGTAAATTTTTGCAGTTAAATTTACTCAAAAAAGCAATTTTTTGACATGTTAGAGCCTCTACCGCCTGAAAATTCCAACGAATCGAAAAGTTAATAAAATTTGTAGAAAACTCAATTTCCATTAAAATAAGTGCTCATTCGATCAAATCATTAGAACGGTTCATTAGAACGCGAGATATACCTAAAAAAGTCTGCACATCTCCAAAAATTCAAAAAAAATATTTCAAAAGTGAATTAAAAAAAAGTTTATGAAAGTCATTTTCGTTTCGACATTCGTGTTTACTAGACCTACATGTATCAAAAAATTATGGTGGGATGTAAAAGGCAGAAAGTTTTTAAAATTTTGCAAACTAGTGTACTAAGGAAATGTATTTATTAGGAAGGAAAAAAAATATACAAAGAAAAAAAAAAAAATTTANAAAAAAAAAAAAAAAAGAATAAATCTACAAATACAACGCGTAGGAAAATTGTTATAAAAAAAAAATATGGATACGAATTTAAAAAAAAATTAAAAAATACAAAGAAAAACAAGAAAGTCATTGATATGTTTCAATGCCTTTTATTCCAAATAATTACAGTGATTTTTTTTTATTATTTTAAAACGTTATATTGTTGTTTATTTGGTCGCATATGAAATGGAGTGTGACAAAAGCTCCAATTTATGATGCGTGTGCACTGAGATAGAGGGCAAGATTAAGCCTACCTTAGAATATAGGCTGAGGGATAGCTCGAGCCGAGTGGCCGAGAGAATCGGCTTGCGACCAACAATAGTGAAAGAATATTTACTATATTTTAGTGATTTAATCTATGCCGTGGCTGCTGCCTGACACGACAGTACGTATGCGTCAAGAATTGAAAGGAGGGTGCAATATTCCAGCACAACACGGATTTTAATTTTTCTTTTCTCGAATTTAAATTTTTTGCACAAATAGCTGCGGTTCTGCGTTCGGACCCTTGAATCCTGCTGCCACTTTCCTATTACACTCAATGCAGGTGCAGGGCATGGGAATGCTACAACTTGCAGTTGCAGCTAGTTCCCAGATGAACAAAAGTGTTGTTTCGCGACGTGGAATTTAAGTTGTTTTCTTCTCTTTTTGCTTTTAATGTTCCACACCATAACCGTCGCGAACTAATCTTTTAATTGTTTATATGTATATATATTATGGCACTGTCACCTATTGATACCATAACCGTCGCGAGCTAATCTTTTATTTGATTATATGTATATATATTATGGCACTGTCATTTAATAATTGTATACAGCAGTCCACCCGGGGGCGCCAAAATGTTTAATGAGATTATTTTATCTCAAATTTATCACGAAATCAAGAAAAAACAAGAAAGAAAAGCTAACTTTGGGCGATGCCGAAGTTGATATACCCTTGCAGTTCCGTCGCAGTCCGCTAGGTGGCGCCACGCATCTTATATTATTAGATATATAGCGGATCGTATATAGTCGGCCGATCCTTATGAAAATTGGCAGATCAGATTGTTTTCCCAAATCTGTACCAAATCCCAACCCTCTAACTTAAAAAACAACAAAGTTATGGCATTTCCGATCAATCAGTTATATGGCAGCTATAGGATATAGTCGACCGATCCCGGCCGTTCCGACTTATATACTGCCTGCAAAGGAAAGAAGGGTGTGTGCAAAGTTTCAACTCGATAGCTTTAAAACTGAGAGACTAGTTTGCGTAGAAACCGACAGACGGACAGACGGACCGACGGACAGACGGACAGACGGACATGCTCATATCGACTCAGGAGGTGATCCTGATCAAGAATATATATACTTTATAGGGTCGGAGATGTCTCCTTCACTGCGTTGCACACTTTTGACCAAAATTATAATACCCTCTGCAAGGGTATAACAAGGAAAACAAAACAAACAAGAAGCTGGAACCTCGAAGCTTCTGTCGTTCCCGAAGAAGGGGGGAAATGTTAGGAAATTAGATTTCCCACACGCCAAGACAGGTGGCAAAGGGGGCAACAGCGGGTGGCACAGGTAAGCTAGCACGGCTGCGCTCAGGGAAGAAAGAGAAGGATTAATCACCGCGGAACGTAACGGTCCCGGGCGGGCCACCACGGCCGCGCTCAAATGTCATAGAAGAGTGCAGGGACGGCTAGGAACGAAGCGGCCCACGACAGCGCAGCTATGCACAGTGGTCGCTGCCATAGGCCAAAAATAAAAAAATTTATTTTGAGTTATTCTAGCGAAAATCGGTTTTACTATTGTCCAAATTGTTAAAAATTTACGATGCAAAATAGTCTGCTTGGCTTTTCTAACGGGACTTTCTAAAAATAGAATGACAAAAGCGAACTCATATTTATGCACTTTCAATTTTTCCGCAGTGGAGTACACACGCAAAATTGAAAATTCTTAAATATATTATAAAACGTTGTTAAACCAAAAACGATTGGAATGGATATTGTAAATGATGGTATAAAGTTTATTTATACAGATAAATATATAAATAATTTTTGCTGTGATTCGTGTAAATCTTTGTTAAAAAAGAGCGTCTTTTTAGTTCGTATACGTTGGGCGTTACAAGGTTTATGTAAGGTTTTAAGTATTTTCCCCCGGTTGCCCCCAAACGACATATATATGTCGGCGCATAGAGACTGCGTGGCTGCGGATATATGTGTGTGTGTGTGTGTGCGAATACACATTTCGGGTATTTCACCAGAATAATAGTATTGCATCAGCCTCTTGCGCTGTGAGTGTGTGGTTGCCAGGCAACCGTTGGCAGGCGACCGTTGCTGGGATTTTGTCGCTTTACAAAGTACCGTTGTAGCGAGGCGACAGCGTTGTGTCGCTGTCGCCGATCGAGGTTTGGTAGTATGCACAGTAGATAGACAGTTGGACGCCGGCAGTTGCGTACCAGAACTAGAACAGTGTGCAGGGCTGAAACTTGATGCGCCACAATGGAGAACAGCAACAATAACAACCACAACAACGGTCAGGATTTGACATCAGAAGTGGGACCTGGCCACCAGCCTTCAGCACTAGATGGACCATGGCGTTCCCTGATAGAGTTACAAAATAAAAATCTAATTGAACTAGTGAAAGCCATAAAAACAACTGTACCTGATGCAGGGCAGAACAAAACTGTGCAACTACCCAAATTCAACCCAGACAAACCAGGCGCCAACGCATCATCGTGGTGCACAACGGTGGAAGTGATTTTACAAGAAAACACATTGAGAAGCAGTGCATTGGTTATGGCCTTGAGTTCGGCTTTAGAAGGAAGTGCTTCGCAATGGCTTTCGCAAGTGTGCTATGCTGAAATTACTTGGCCTGAGCTTAAAGAATTGTTTATACAACGCTTCGACACTATAGAAACACCAGCCGCTATGTTTCTTAATATGCTATCAAATCGACCGACTGATGGCGAGAGTCTGGCTGTTCATGCAAGTCGCATGGTTACCGAACTAACAACGAAATGGCGCCAAATGGATAACGAAAAGATTGCTGTGTCTGTGACCCTTGCGCTGCTGGCAAGCTTCGATCCCCGATTGCAGCGTTTAAGTTTAACATCAAATATTCGAACCAGAGTCGATCTACAGTCCGAATTAAAAGCATTCACTTTTATTAAAAGGAAAAGCGGCGCTATGTAGCATCAGGCTGAAACTTATTCTAAACGGCAAAAACAATCACCGATGGAGTGCCATAAAATGGCTGAATGCAGATTCAGGAAACAACAGAATCAATTCGCGACTGATAAAACCCAACATGGCAGGCATGATGTTCTTCACCGTGGAAAATTAAATTTAACTTGCTACAAGTTCTGAGAAGCGAGTGGAACAGTGTCGGGAGAAGCGAGTGGAACAGTGCAGTGTTGCAGTACCAAAGGGATGTCTGAACCATAGAGGCCAAATTTTTTAAATCACTTTCGATTCGGGATCGGAATGCTCGTTGATAAAAGAAAAGCTAAGTACAAAATTTTCTGGTAAAAGATTCAATAATATTGTTATGTTAAAAGGTATCGGCAGCAATGGAATATGTAGTACTGTACAAATATTAAGCAGTGTAAAAATTGACGATTATTGTATTGAAATTTTGTTTCACGTTATAGGCGATGATAATATGCAGAATGACATTGTAATTGGCCGTGAGATATTAAATCAGGGTCTTGATATTGTCATTTCATCAAACCAATTTAGGATCTCAAAGACCAAAGTTGTTAATTTGTGTACCGGCAATGAGCCAGCCGATATTGATACTGACCTTGAGGGACAAGATAAAATAAAACTACATTCACTGTTGCAAAGTACTCAAATTAATTTATAACTGGGATCCCAAGTACTAAAGTCAGAATTGGCGAAATGAAAATTAGGTTGATTGATCCAACAAAAACCGTACAGAGAAGGCCATATCGTTTAAGTCCATGCGAGCGAGATTTGGTTAGGGACAAAATTAATGAACTGCTAAAATGCAATATAATTAGGCCAAGCTGCTCACCTTATGCAAGCCTTATATTGTTAGTGAAAAAAAAAATGGTACGGACAGACTTTGTGTTGACTTTAGAGAGCTGAATTCAAATACGGTCGTTGATAAATACCCTTTACCACTTATACAAGATCAAATCAATAGGCTTGGGGAAGTTAATTACTTTACATTTATAAGAAAGATTACAGATCATTCTAGATGTTTTGACAAAGCCTGGGTTTTCATTCAATCTTACAAAATGCTCATTCATGAAAACATCGGTTCAATATTTGGGTTACAATATAAGTGCGGGTGAGATTCGTCTAAACCCACAGAAAGTTGTAGCGTTGACTGCTCTTCCGCCTCCACAGTCAGTCACTTCACTTAGACAATTCATTGGGCTAGCATCCTATTTCCGACAGTTTATTAAGGGATTTTCACAATTAATGAAACCGTTATATTTCTTAACAGCAGATAAAAACAAATTTATTTGGAAAACAGAGCATGAACAGATACGGAAAAAGGTCATTGGCATTCTTACCGACAAACAAATCCTTGTTGAAGTGAAACTTCTTATACGACGCCGGAAAATGTTGCGTTAAACGTTTAACGCTCCAGTGGAGGGGGAATAGCGTTGAACGCTTAACGCAACTCGGAAGGAGAAGAGGAAAAGAGAAAGATAGAGTGCGAGAGAGAGAGAGAGTGAATGAGAGTAAGGTATCGCCAGGCGCATGCGCTGCTATGGCGATACACGTAGCGCGTAACAGCTGCCTAGACTAATATTAGTGCCTATGCGTGAGTGCATCAAGCGTCCTATGTGTCGAAAATTCTTTTTCTTATTCTTATCTCGTATTTTGTTATTAAAGTGTTTCCCATAATTAATTCGTGTTCTATATAATATTGACGCACTACTTGTAGTATTAGTACAGTGAATAGTGATTCAAACAAACAATAAAATGAGTGACAGTGAAAATACGCATAACACAGCGGATTCCAGGTTATGTGGTGGTACGTTTCTCTTGAATATTTCAATTGTCCATAACAGATGCACCTTGTGGATCATATCATCTTGAAATTAATATCAATTGGATTGGCAAAAATTTTAATGGTTTGATTTTGAATTGATTTTACAGCGGAAAAAGACAGTGCAGCCGGTGTTTTAAGAGGAGGGAACAGAGCACAATATTATCGTGAATACCGAGCACGAAAGAAAGCAGAACTTGGACTTTGCTTTATAATAAATTTATAAAATGTGAATTGAAGAAAGTGTTGGTCACTCCACCTTATTTTTATCCTTCCCTCCCGCTATTTTTCTTTTATACGAAATAATATGCATTTTTTGGAATATCGATAAGAAGTTTCACTTCTTTCGCGCGTAGGGACTCCACGCACACAATTTTTATTTTTTACCCTTATTATCCAATCGAATTGCACACAGACGCCAGTTGCAGTGGGTACGGTGCAATTTTATTACACAAAATTAATAACAAACCCCAGGTAATAGAATACTATAGCAAAACTACTTCACCGGCAGAATCAAGATATCACTCGTACGAGTTGGAAACCTTAGCTGTCGTGAACGCCATTAAGCATTTTCGACATTATTTGCTGGGCAGGAACTTTTTAGTTTATACTGACTGCAACTTGCTTAAGGCGGAGAGAAATAAACGAGATTTAACCCCCAGAGCACAGCGTTGGTGGGGTTATTTGCAGCAATTCACATTCGATATTCAGTATAGAGAAGGGAAAAGGATGGCACACGTTGACTTTTTATCGAGAAATCTCCTTTCAAAAAAGTCTACTACAACCGCAAAAATAGTCGAAGAGAAAAGAGTAAATTTAGCTGAAATTTCAAGCAACTGGCTTATTGCTGAACAACGTAGAGATGTGGACATAGTCGAAATTGTTAAACATTTTAAAAACTCTTCTCTGCCTGAAGATATTGCGAAAACCTATGAATTAAGGGCAGAAGTTCTTCATCGAAATATACAAAGAAATGGGAGAACACGTTGCTTACCAGTGGTGCCACGAGCTTTCAGATGGTCTGTCATAAATCAAGTGCATGACATCATAATCCATCTAGGTTTCGAAAAGACATTAGATAAAACTTACGATTTCTACTGGTTTGACAATATGTCAAAATACGTAAAAAAATTTGTCGACAACTGCATCAATTGCAAAATGTCAAAATCCACTTCAGGAAAAATACAGGCGGAATTACATCCAATACCAAAAGTCACTATTCCTTGGCACACTATCCACATCGATATCACAAAAAAATTTAGAGGCAAGAGTGATCAGAAGGAGTATGGAATTGTTCAGATAGACGCGTTTACCAAGTCTTAGTCATAGTCTTAAATTAGACAGTGAGAGTTGTATAAGGGCCGTTCAATCTGCCGTTTCATTGTTTGGAGTACCAAACCGAATAATAGCTGACCAGGGAAGGTGTTTTATATGAGCACGTTGAAGAATATGTTAACGGCGGTTGAAACGGGAACACAGTCTTGGCAGGATGTGTTGGGAGAGGTAAAGTTGGCAATCTTTAAGTTGGCAATACAACCAATCGCACTACGAAAGCAAATCCTTTAGAAATGTTATTGGGAAAGGTAGCACGCCCATTGGGATTACTTCCACCTAGTGATATAGAAAATGTTATTGATTTGCCAAACGTAAGAGCGCAAGCTGCAAAGAATGTATTAGCCAGTGCAGCTTATGATAAAGAACGATTTGATAGAAATAAGGCAAAAATAAAAAGGCACAAAATTGGAGATTTCGTATTACTTAAGAGCGAAGAAAGACACCAGACCATTGCCAAGTCCAAAATTTAGGGGGCCTTTTGAAATAGTAAAAGTTCTAGAAGGTGACAGGTACATTTTAAATTCTTTAACTAGTAAAAGAATTTATAAATATGCACATGAGGATTTAAGAAAATTACCAGAGGGGCAAGTGCCCGAAGAGCTAAATGTGTACGATGATTATAATAATTAAGATGGACGAAACGTAACCGCTACAGAAGAGAGTGAAAATGAGAATATTGAGAGTATTGAAGAAAAGAGTGAAGATGAAAATACTGAGAGTATTGAAGAAGAAAATTAAGTATACCAATAAGGGTGACAAAGTTGTACTGCTGGCCAATGAAAATGGCAGAGTACTGAGTCCATAAAATATAATGCAAGCACAAGTGCAAAACATATTGTTTGTTTTGATCATGGCGTGTGAGGTATTTGATTATGCGACTATAAGAGTGAATAATGAAGAAGAATGGATTATATAAAAGAAGAAGTAAAACAAAGAAATGAAAAGAAAGAAAGAAAAATTGAATTGAATTGATGAAAAAAAATTATAGTTATGGAACTGAATACTGTTTTGTGAAACTGTCAATACGATAATTTGTTATGAGTTAAGATAAGAAAATTGGATGAAACTATTTAATGTTCAGTCTAATAAAGTAAGAAAATTCGAATGCTGCTATTTTCTANTGGGTTTTTTTTTTTTTTTTTTGGATTGCGCCATTGAGGTGGAAATCTATCCTAAGATACTATTGGCCCGTACCAATAGTATGCACGATTCACCGGCGTATCTAGCCGGTGCCTACGTACTAAAACCACCCCCGCACACACCACAGACCCCGCGGAACCACTGTAAGGTATTACTTCGCGGGGAAGGGTTGCCTAACCTAGGCATTCTCCCTTAAGCGACGTTCATTTTCTAGTCTTCTTAAGTCGCCCTGTGTATAAGCTATAACCTGGCTAACCCGGTTCCACTGCTCCTCTGATTTGCACATATATTTTATTAGGTGCTGTGGAGCTGGTAGAGCTCCTACTCTTGCACGGTACCTCCTGCAGCTATAGAGGATGTGCTCTGGGTCCTCGTCTGCTCCTGAGCAGTTAGGGCATTCTGGGCTTTCCTCGTGCCCGATCCGGTGGAGGTACTTTCTATACCCCCCGTGGCCTGAAAGAAACTGGGTAAGTTGGTAACTCACCTGACCCTTGTCTCTTCCGATCCACTCCTGTATTTTGGGGATTAGCCTATGCGTCCATCTTCCATTGGTCGCTGAATCCCACCTCTCCTGCCAAGTCGATAATGACCATTGCCGGGCGGACCTCTTAATGGCCTCCCTGGGTGCCGTACTTCCCTCTTGTTGAGTTGATTTATATATCTCCTCCGCTTCGGTTGCCAGAATGTCTGTGGGGATCATTCCTGCCAAGACGAGGGCTGCATCCTCCGAGATCGTCTTGAAGCCCGATATGACTCGTAGCGCTGCGAGCCGGTATGGTGCGCCTAGCTTCCTTTTAAGCCCTTGGTTTCCTTTGACTGATGCTGCCCATATCGGTGCTGCATACAGTAGGACCGACGTGACGACACTGGCCAGAAGGCGTCTCCAATGTTTGGCAACATCCGAGATAGTGCTCCTTGAACTCCAGATGATTTTTTGGTCACGTAGTCCACGTGAGCTCCGAAGGACAGCCTGTTGTCCAGCATGACTCCTAGATACTTTATTGCGTCCTTAGATCTTATTGGGCAGTTGCCCACTTGGATGGTGATATGTTCCACCTTCTTCCTGCTTGTGAAGAGGACCGCCTCCGTTTTGTGTGCCGCCAGGTCAAGTCCCGAGTCCGCCATCCATGCCGATATGCACTTTATCGCATTGTTCGCATTGGACTCTACTTCCTTGGTTTCCTTGGCCACCACCATCAGGGCGAGATCGTCCGCGAAACCAATGAGCTTACATCCCTCCGGAAGCTCAATCCTGAGAACTTCATCGTACATGATGTTCCATAGGAGCGGTCCGAGAACCGATCCTTGTGGAACACCCGCTGTCACCTCGTACCTTTTCGTTCCCTCCTCCGTCTCGTAGAGCAGTGTCCTGTCTGAGAGGTAGCTGGATATTATCCGCTGCAGGTATACCGGGGTTCCTGCCAAGAATATGGCTCTGTGGATGCGTGTCCAGTTTGCCGAGTTAAAGGCATTGCGGATGTCTAATGTTATCATCGCGCAGTACTCCTTATCGCCCCATCTCCACCTTGATCCTGCGATGGCAGCTTCAGCCATGTTGGTCACCGCCTTGATCGCGTCAATCGTAGAGCGTGCCTTCCGGAATCCATATTGGTTCCCAGAGAGCGCTCCTTTTTCCTCAATGATTTTCGAGATGCGAGTGGCAATGGTCATCTCGAGGACTTTCCCTACCGTGTCCAAGAGACATATGGGCCTGTATCCTGATGGGTCATCAGTCGGCTTGTTCTCTTTCGGAAGCAAAATAAGATTTTGCAACTTCCAAGTTTTAGGAAAAGTGCCGCTTTGGAGGCACTTGTTGAAGGTCTCTGCGAAGACCTCCGGTTTTTCCTCCATTGCCTGTTTTAGGGCGGCGTTCGGGATCCCGTCGGGCCCTGGGGTCTTCCTAGTGCCGATCTTCTTCGCGTAGCTTCTGACCTCCTCTTCCGAAACTGGAGTGAATGGCTCCGCGTCTCCGGCAATTAGAATTTCCCGCTTGGGCGGATGCTTTGGGAACAGCGATTCTACTATTTTCCTTAGTAGAATGGGGCATGTTGGCCTAAGGAATTCCTGCCCTTTCATTTTTTTCATGACTACTTTGTAGGCAGTCCCCCATGGGTCCACCTGTGCCTCGTCGCAGATCCTCCTAAAACATTGTCGCTTGCTGGCTTTTATTGCCAGTTTCAGGGCCTTCTTGGCTGCCTTGAATTCCTCCATTTTAATGATCCGATCCTCTACCGTCCTTGCTCTTTGGTATCGCCTCCTTGCTCGCAGGCAGACAGTACTGAGTCGCTGGATGTCCTGATTCCACCAGTATACCGCTGCTCTTCTTCTGCACCGTATCCTCGTAGGCATGGCGCAGTCGCAGGCAGCTGCTATAGACCTCGATAGGTCGTTTGCTGACTCCTCTGGAGAATATGGTTGGGTCCAGTCGTGCGTCTGGAGAGCTACCGAGAATGCTTCTCGATCCAGGGACTTGTCCTTCCATTTCGGTCCTGTCACCTTGGGAATCCATTTCCTACTTACCCCTCCAAGGGTAAAGTGTATGGCTTGGTGGTCACTGAAAGTAAAAGAATCGCAGACTTCCCAGTCGCACTTTCTTATTAGTGCGCTGCTTATGAATGTTATGTCGATAATCGACCCACGCCCTGCTTTGTTAAAGGTCCACTTTTGGCCTCGATTGGCAAGCACCACGTCCAGGGACGCGAAGTGCTCCAAGAGGCAGGTGCCCCTTTCGTTGGCTACTCTGCTTCCCCACTCCGGGGACCAAGCATTAAAGTCTCCTCCAATGACCACTGGCGATCTACCTCTTGCGTCCGAAACTAGGCTCCTCAGCATCCTTTGGAAGCGCGGAATGTCCCATCTCGGCGGGGCGTAGCAGCTATAAAAGGTAACACCCTTTATGCTGGCTCGGACGAAGCCTTCGCAGGATGTCCTAATGTCCTGAGGGGCCGTCTCCGTCGACCATAGGGCCGCTCCCTTGCAGCTGCTTGCGAGCCATCCGTTTCCTGGGATGCTCCTATACGGCTCCGAGATGAGGACGACCTGTGTTCCGCCTTCCACTACCGCCTGCCTTAGCAACGAGTGTGCTGCCTCGCAGTGGTTGAGGTTTATTTGCTTGCATCTCATTTTTTCCTTGTATTTAAGAGGGCGCTCCTAAACATCGGGCACTTCCCACTTCCGGCCACGTGTCCCGCGTCTTTCCCGCAGTTTTTGGCCATGTGCCCGTCCTTGCCGCATCTCCGGCACATGCGCGAGCGATCGATGGCGCTCTGGCATTGTTTCGCCATATGCCCGAACTCCAGACACCTGTAACATTTTATGACTCGGGTCCTTTCCCTGAGTCTACATCTCACCCAGCCTACCTTTACCCAACCTATGTCTAGGGCTTTCCTGGCGCACCCCGCAGGCATCCTAATTATGGCTGTCTGCGTTTGCCCGAATGACTTCCTTAAGAGGATGTCCGTCTCTGGCAGTCCTGCCGTTTCCATTAGCTTACCGATCGCTTCTGCAACCTCTTCCTTTGTGGTGATCTCGTCCAGATCTCTGCACTCTATCTCTATCTTGTGCGACAGAGAGCGCACTTCCACCTCGTCTCCGATGGATTCCGTGACCAGTGCTCTGAAACCAGCAGTGTCCTCTCCAGATTTTTTCAGTTGGAGAAGGAGTTCTCCTTTCTGGGTCCTTCTAGTCCTTGAGACGGCCTCTCCCAGCTCCTGCAGCTTTTTATCCTGCTTCACCCGTCGCAGGATGTCGGCGTAGCTGGCCTCGCCCTTGGCCGTGATGACCAGCGCGTCCGGCTTCGGCTTCTCCTTGGGCGCTGGGTTAGGTTTCCGCTGGTTCTTGCCCTTTTTTGGACCTACCAGCTTCCACATGGGGGCGTCCTTCGTTATCTGGGTTCCAGAATCGGGTTCCGTAGGCTGCCCTGGTTGTCCTGTTTCGGCCCTCGATTGCGTAGCCGCATGCGAAGGCTCCCTCCTGCTCCTTTTGGTGCTCGGGGGATTGGGTCCAACACCCTTCCTCCTGGGTTCCGCCACCGGTCGGAATAAGGGGGACGTCTGGGACGCCTGGTGGGTTTTCGGCGCTTCCTTGCCACCTTGTTCGTCCTTCTGGGCAGCCAGTCGCTCGTAGAGAGTCCGGATGTTCTCTATAGCGTCCCTCATTGGCTGGTGGATGGACCTCCTTTTTCCATCCTCCAGCATCTCCACCAGCAGCGTGATCTCCTTCCCAAGGTCCTCCAGCGATGCTTTACCCAACTCTTGGTGTGTGTGTGTGTGAGTGTGTGTGCGTGGGGTTGTTGTTGTGTTTTGGTGTGGGTGTAGGGGTTGTTGCTCCTTGGTGTGTGGTTGTTGCCCGTTGGGGCTTTCCCTTTTGCTGCTCGCAACTATCCCTCGCTTTATTTTTCCCCTCCACAAATTCAGCAAAGGAGATTTGTTGGGTTATACACGAACAGTGTAAACAGCTAAATAAATCACAATATTCCTTTCACTATAAACCACTTTGCAAAGATTTAGCTAACTAACATGCAAGCTGCAACAGCACGGACTTGCCAAATTTAGGCTCTCAAGATTTTGCGTTGTCCGTCCGTGTCGTCTGACTATGACTCCACTGACTATGAACGTCCTTCTGGTTCCTTGTTCCAATTCGAAAAGAATTTGGACATCAGGAACCCAAAAAATCAACGGCGAGCGAAAAAATGTTGCAATTGATCAGCTGATATTGCACCCGCGATTACCAGCACTATTACTTCCAACACTAGCAATCGATTGACTACGTATTTGGTCAACTTTTGTCAGGCCACCAACCTTTTGCACTAATTTGAAAAATTTGAATATTTTGGCTAATATCTTTTTGAACCGTCTTCGGTCCCCGATACACTTTTAAAATTCAATAAACACGCATTCAATCGTGGCATTGATTAAAGATTGAGTGGGACATATATTTTAATCATCAAACGGCATACAATGTTGACAGTCGATGCGAGTTCCAGTTATTCAACATCAAAACTGGAGTAGAGTCTCAATGCAGAGAAATGATCTAGTTATAAGCATACCAATTTACCGTTCAGTATTTTTTTAATCATCATTCATCATTTCAGTTATTTTAATGATATTTACATTTAAGTAACTCCCGAGCATACTCCAACTACTCCCATAGTTAACTATAGAACTGGACGAAAATAACACAAATATTATTTAATATTAAGTTACAAAAAAATGAATAATATAAAATATTGGATCACAACCTCCAATGAAAAACGCTGACCAAAACACAACACTTAGAATAATCCGGAACAACAGCAAAAACTGATAATATTTTAAATAAAGACATCGATAAAATATTTTAACTCAATCCACACTTTTTATACCCTTGCCGAAGATATTACAATTTTTCTCATAAGTGTGCAACGCAGTAAAGGAGACATCTCCGACCCTATAAAGTATATAAATTCTTGATCAGGATCACTTCCTGAGTCGATATGAGCATGTCCGTCTGTCTGTCTGTCTGCCTGTCTGTCAATCAGTTTCTTCGCAAACTAGTCTCTCAGTGTGTAAAGCACACATTCTTCATTTGTTTTCATGCAGTATATAAGTCGAAAAGGCCGGGATCGGTCGACTATATCCTATAGCTGCCATATAACTGATTCGGAAATGGCACAACCTTGCTATTTTTAAAGATGCTTAAAAAATTGATTTAATTGTGAAATTCTCATAAGGATCGGCCAATTAAAAACGATCCGATAAATACCTATATAAATATTAATACCTATAAGAGTATAAACTTCAGCTCCGAAGTGAACAGGATATGGAAAAGATGACTGCAGTGTTTGAATTAATTAGCCGCTGCCATTGCAGCCGTTCTTTAGAGTAGCCAAATTATAGTCTGATATTTTGGGAACGTAGACTTGAAAAATATGTGGCGCTAGAAAACATAGTTATTACCTTCTAAGCTTAGTTGGAGATAAGGCTACCCTGATTAGGGTAGCCCTCGGATGCACCCCTTTTCGTCTCTTTTATTGTGTGCGAAGTCGAAAGTAACAGTCGAGTGTATGCCAATTTACAATCGGGATTTGACCTCGTGGTAAAAGACAATATTTTTCCCAGTGACAGCGGCATTTCCACCTGCGAGAAAACTCTGCTGCATTTATCTTTGATCATATCCCGGATGGGCAGTCGCCCAATTATTCCATATTTAAAGGGGCATGATCTGTGGGTATGTAAACTATGTGAACAGTGCAGTGATCGGTGCACCATAACTCAGGGGCTTGAATTCTTTTTAGTTCGTGCCCCTAATCCGAAGTTACAAAACAGTGTCTCTTCCCGAGGATCGGCCATGTCGCGGTGGAGAAAGTATTAAATTTATTGGAGTGTGCAGTAAACAATATGTAAGAATCTCCACACTATGGGCAGACAATACATATTTGATCACCTAATGGCATGTTCGCTTTTAGGTCTGTAGCGCTACCAACGTTTTGATAGCGGCCGAATAAAAACAATTGCAATTCCGGTTTATAATTTATTGAGAGCTAACTCCGCGGAGTATCGCAAAGTAGCGGCCTGTTAATAACAACTTTAAAATATGCATGAAGAACAAGAGCTTTGGCGCAGAAGCTTTTCCAAAGCTCCCTAAAGCGCATGCGCTACAAAATGACAATAAAGTGCATGCGAATCTGGGAGACAAAAAATAAGATTAAATGCCGCTGCAGATAAACAAATTATCAATATTCTAATTAGCTTATCCGTTGCCACCGGACATCCTCCCCCCTATTGAAGGGTGGGCCTTGTAATGGATTATTCCACGGGTGGCGTTGCTGCATGAAGACGATTTAGGAATCGTGCAGAGCGAACAAGGCACACCATCTTCCAAACCTTTGACCACGCATTGCTCCCCCAAATAGACCAATGTGGGAATCGAGTTCTCGTAACTCTGGATCTCTGCTTCTCCTTCTAGGGGCAATCCAGCCGTCCGCTCACATACGAACCAGGCGATTCATTGGCATCAATTGAGGTGCACAGTCTGCTGACCAATACTGCCAAGCAGTGGGAGGCAGTGACATAAATGGGTTTGGCCAACTGACAAAGGGTTGCAGAACAGGCTGGCTCCAATTAGCAGGTCCACACCCTACGGTCTGTGGAAGTTGAAATCAGCCAGAGCTACGTTTTAAGGAATCTTCCATTTCGAAATGTCAATTTTAAAGCTGAGCTGAGAGTCCGCCATATGAGACGCTTTAACCGCCTCTAGGTTCGCAGAATATGTGGTTAGTCGAGACTTACACACACATTAACGGAGGATCCATCCGTAGCAAACTCAGTGCCGGCGAGACCGGCGACCACTACATAGTATTTGGAGCGACGAAGCTGAAGTTGACTTGCCAGCCGCGATGAGGTAAGGTGAACTTGTGATCCAGAGTCCAATAACAATATGCAAGGCAGGAAAGCACCCGATCGACCACTGATGAGGATATTGGCGGTAAGCATAAGCACTTCAGTGTGGCGATCCTGAGTCAAGACGGTGTTGATTGACTGCGAAGGTGGGGTAGCAACGGCAACACCAGCGGTGGAAACCAATCCTCGTACTGGTGGGGAATTCTTCGGTCTAGACAGCTGCCCGCAATGGTGCAACAAGGCATGATGTCGGCGCGACGTGCACGTTGGGCAACGGGAAGCTGAACATCCGCGTGCAAAATGGCCATCCTCCAAACATACAAAACAGTGGGTCAGCCAACACACTTTGTCGTACCGTTAACTAACTGGCAAGGCAATGAAGCTTGGACAAGATGGAAGCGCGTGCGCCAAAACGCCACACAGCACAGTGGTTGCGCTCATAGGCCAAAATTTAAAAAATCTACTGAACAGAAAATTTGCGAAAAGTAAACAAACTGACTACACAATGTCCAAGTTTCTCAATGGCAAACCAGATTTTTCTGGAAATCTAACGGGACTTTCTAAAATAGAATCCAAAGCTTGAACACGTGTTCAGTTTTGCAGCGCAGCGGCGTTAAGTTAACTCTTCGTCAAACCATCATTGAATTTCAAATTGTTCAAACGTTCGTTAGAAAGGTCCGAATTTTATTATTTAAAATGAATTTTAAAGTTGAGGTATTTACTTACGAATTACTTATTGTGAAATTGATTTGATAAATATTTTGTTCGTTATGTGTTTTTAATTAATTATAAATTTTTTGCGATTATGTGAACATCTTTTTCATGTTTAAGTAGGCTTTTAGATATGTTTCCCCCCGATTCCCCCTTTATGAGTGATATCAGTGCATTTGCCAATGTTTTCAGGTAATAAAAATGTTAAGTTCAGCTGCCGATTTTTGCCGATGTGTATACACTCATTCACAATTTGAAGCTGTCTTACTATATTCAAGGTCAAATTCGCGATGCAATCTGCTGCTCTTCCTTTGCTTTTGTGATGTTTCTTTTGTTTTCTTCATTTGTGTTGTCGATAACTTCGCATATTATTTTTTCGCTTATTTTTATGTTTTCATTTCTAATAGGTGCTTCTTGTAAGTGCGAATTTTCACGCATGCACGTCTTTGATAGTTGGTGCAAAGAAGAGGCGTTGATGAAGAAAAAAATCGGAAAGTATTTATGGCCGCGGCTCCACACTGTGCAGTGGGTCGTTTTTTTTATTGTTGCGAAAATGAATCCGTTTTTCGATTGTGCCTCTGCTGGACGGAAAGAATTCCTGAGCCAAAGTGCAGTTTTCCTTGTTGAGGACCTTCAAGGATTGCTGTCCTCCTTGAAAGCAATCGAGAAAGTTCTGGAGTCGATGATAAACGTGCGGCTTAGCGAATTGAAAGACATCGTCGCGGATTTCAAGAGCGCACACAAGGTCCGGGAATCTTCCAAGGTCCGATTCCTCCTGGTCCAGGAATCTTCGTGAATCGGCCTTGGAGACTGTTCGATCGTTGGAGCTCACGGACAAAAATTATGACGTCGCATTGGAGCTGCTATACAAAAGGTTTAGTAACCGCAGGCTTATTTTTCAAGCTCATGTTAATGAGTATTTTCAATACCGTTCTGAGGGCCGTAGAATCCGCATCGGCGACGAGGCTTCGCGAGCTTTCGGATAAATTTATTTCGCATATGCGAGCCCTGTCAAGCATGGGCACAACGAAGCAGATTGCTAGCTGCATCATAATCCAAGTGCTGTTGCAGAAGTTTGATGATACCACGCAGTCTAAGTGGAAGGAAATGCAAGCTGACTCGGATTTCTTGGATTCCATTCCAACGTGTGAGTCCATCGCCAGTTTTCTTGAACAAAGATGCCGGACTTTGGAGAGCATGGATTTGCCGACGACATCACATGCACCAAACTTTGCGGTACGACGACGTAGACCCATTCATCCAGGTAACTCTGCATTTGTGATCACAAACTATTCCGCATGCATGATCTGTGATGGCCATTCTCACGTGATAAACTTCTGCCCAAGGTTTTTAAGCTTGTCGCCTGAGGATCGTTTAGGTGAAGTTAGGCGACTGGATTTATGCCATAAATGCCTTGGATCTGAGCACCTATCTCGGCATTGCAATGCGTCAAGCTGCCGTGCGTGTGGACGCAGGCATCATAGTCTGCTGCATTTTGGTGGCAATTCGCTAGCTCAAGGCCAACCCCCGTCAGCTCTTGGAAAATTCCCGCCAATGTAAAGCTAGCAGATCCTCATTTTCACCAGACTCAGCGAGTTGATTTGCTAATTGGAGATAGATTATTTTACGAGCTGCTTTGGGTGGGGCAAATTCATCTGTCTCCTGGTTTGCCCTCCATCCAAAAAACAGTTCGGTTGGATTGTTTGTGGAGGCGGAGGCCCTGACGATTGTAAGGTCCTCATGGCAGCTGAGCAGTCAGAGTTGCTCGTCCAGCCTCAGACGGAGCCGGTTAAGGGTGAGTCTCATCGCAGTTGTGTTTCCAAGCCAAAGAAGAACCACCTCAGAAGGGGCTCAGCAAATAGGAGAACTATAACAGACACCGTCGTCACTTCGAGCAGCGCATGGAGAAGCATCTGGCCGGGATCTGCACAGTGGTGGCTAGTGTGATAGGTCATATATTACCCAGTGTGGATGTGAAGCTTTATCTTTTCTTTATCTTTATGTCTCTATTCGCGTCGCCCGCTTTCGCGCATTCGATCGGCCACCTACATCTGCTGTCATCCGCTATCGTTTATCTCGCTCTGTCGCGGTATCTCTTGGTCGCTCCTCAGCATCAAGCGTTGAGCCGCGCTCCCGCGTCATTATTCTAATTCGGTCGTCAACCCTACTCAGTCACATATGTACATATATTATTTGTAGAGACTCCAAAATAATTAAATAAATTGTATTAATATCTATACATCGAACTGTGCTTGTTTTTATTAAAACCAATATTAAGAAAACAAAAATAAAGCTCCCGAAAACACTCGGTAACAAAACAAGCTGCTTAACTGTCACAAAATATTTATACTTCCCCGCTTGTACAGTTGGAGGTTTTAAGATGTTTGAGTGCTTTCTTGGTGGCCGTCACCTCAGCTTGAAACACGCCGAATTGATCAGGAAGTCTGAAAGAAGCTCTAAATAATAATTGTTCGAGAATACACCACTCTCCTACTTTATTTTCTTGTTTTATCTGCGTAGAAGCTTATTTCATTCTCTGGGCTAGAATTTTGGGCGTTCCTTTCCTCCTTAATGGTGGTTGATATGCTATTAATAGTTTTTAATAGCAGCCGAATAAATAGACGAGTTTCAGTTCAGAAATTCAATATTTTATTTGGGGTAAAATTTAACCCTAAAACTGCAGCCGCTCAAATCGATGCCAAAATTACAAGGGTCTAATAAAAAGCTTAGGCGCAGACCAAAGCTCCCAAAGGGGCATGCGAAACTGGAAGACAGACAGACTAGAATAAATGCTGATAACAACTGCTGCAGCTAAATGAAAAGGATTTTTTTTAAATGGTTTTGTTGGTGGCTGCTTGGCCCAACATCCTTCCCCATCGAAGGGTGGACCTTCAATCACAATTCTGGAAGGGGCAGCATTCACATCATTACCATGGTTATTCTATGGGTTGTCCTCTCTAGCACAGAACGCCGACGCTTCCCGTGATAGTCCGTTGCGTCCAGAAAACACGCAGCCAAATTACGTATTCTGAGCAATGGGAAACGCGTGACCTAACTAGAATTGGCAGGGCAAAGAATAAGCTGGCTCCAATCAGCAGGTTCACTCGCTGCATTTTGTGGAAGTTGGGGTCACTCAGATCCATATTGCCAGGAATCTTCCAGCCCGAAGCATCTATGTGAAGACTGGGCTAATAGTGTGAAGGCTGGGCTGGGCTGATAGTCCTTAATGTGAGAAGCCTACAACAGCCTCAATTTCCACAGAATACGTGCTAAGGCGGGACTTCACGCACACATTAACACATCAACAGGAAATGATGACGGCGATAGCACGTTGAGCAACGGGGAGCTGAGCATTCGCGAGCGAAATGACCATCCTCTAGGCAAACAAAACAACGAGTCAGACGCTGCACTTCGTGGTACCGTTCCTTAATTGGCAAAGCACTGTAGTTTGGACAAGAAGGAAGCTCGTGCGCCGAAACACCACACAGGGCGCATAGAGCAGGACTGGCGTTAATAACCATGCACGAGGATTGGTTATTGGACGATCTACCTCGGCCCAATTGGTTAGCTGGTGCAAACGCAGCCAAAGAAAAGTCAAAGCTTTTGAGAGTTCGGCACCTTTGCTCTAAGAATCGTGCTTTGGACTCCCAAGATAGAGGACTGTCGTTGTTTCCGACGAGAGTGTCTTACCACTTGGCTTTTGTGGCAGGATCCAACTTCTGGAGGATAATCTGCTAATACATATGCTCATTCTTGGTCAGCTGGACTCCAAATTACTATTGAAAAAACGATTGTTTTCAGTTCCAAAAAGGGGGAACTAGGTCCTTCCTTCTGACTCCTTTGGTCATCAATTAGATCTACAATTTCGCCATCACGATCCTTTTCGTGTTATTTGAAAAAAATAATAACATCCTTTTTCCAATTTATTGACGATTCAAAATATTATATTATATTCGGGACTTATTTGTTACACTAATTGGCGTCAAAATATATAATTTTTAATCGAGTAATTTTATAATTTTCATTTCCCCTTTTTTGAGAATTCCAGTTTTTTGTATTACTTATTATTTTGTGTATTTTATCCAGTTGTTTGTAATGCTTTAAAGGAATCATCTCCGAGCCTATAAAGAATATGAATTCCTTATCAGGACGTCGAATTAAGGAAGATAAAGTCGGTCTGTCTGTTTCTTTGCATTTTAATAGTAAACAATTAAAGCTACATAGTTATGATTTTTCATAAAGCCCAAAATATTTGTAGGCAGATCCAATTTGAACATATTTTAGATCGGACATATTTTAGACCGGATCGGACAATATATGTAGGTATCTAGAAATGGTCGGTTAATTTTTTATTCTACATAAAAACGAAATCAAAGAGTAATTATAGTCAATGATTAAACAAAACAAGAAAGGAAAGCTAACTTCGGGCGGAGCCGAAGTTGATATACCCTTGCAGTTAAGGTTGTGCCATTTCTGATCGTTCAGTCATATGGCCGCTAAAGGATATATAGTTCGGCAATTCAGATTATTTTTTTAAAAATAGAAACTGTACCCATCCTTCTAACTTGAAAAACAACGAAGTTATAGCTAAAGGATATAGTCGGCCGAACCCGGCCGTTCCGACTTATGTACTGCCTGCAAACAAAAGAAGGTTGTGTGCAAAGTTTCAACTCGATAGCTTTAAAACTGAGAGACAAGTTTGCGTAGAAACCGACAGACAGACGGACATGCTTATATCGACTCAGGAGGTGATACTGATGAAGAATATATATTCTTTACAGGATCGGAGATGTCTCCATCACTGCGTTGCACACTTTTGACCGAAATTATAATACCCTCTGCAAGGGTATAATAAGTATAAGTATCTAGTCGTTCTTTCATAACGATCGGCCTCTCAGTTTCAAAGCTATCGAGTTGAAACTTTTCACACATCCTTCTTTTCCTTGCAGGTAGTATATAAGTCGGAACGGCTATATCCTATAGCATGCCCTAACTGATTGATCGGAAAAGCCATAACTTTGGTGTTTTTTAAGTTAGAGGGTTGAAACACATGTTATATCCACACATGTTATATTTCAACAAAATATCTTATGTACAAAATTTCATAAGGATCGGTCGACTATATCCTACAGCTGTCATAGAACGATCGGAATTGGCATAACTTTGCTGTTTTGGAAGGTAGAAAGATGAGACTTGGTACAGATTCTATTTTGGACAAAATAATCTGATTTGCCACATTTCATAGGGATCGGCCAAATATATCCAATAGCCGCCATATATATACTGGAAGGGTATATCAACTTCGGCTCCGCTCGAAGTTAGTTTTCCTTTCTTGTTATACCTTGCAGAGGGTGTTATAATTTTGGTCAAAAGTGTGCAACGCAGTAAAGGAGACATCTCCGACCCTATAAAGTATATATATTCTTGATCAGGATCACCTCCTGAGTCGATATGAGCATGTCCGTCTGTCCGTCTGTCTGTCTGTCTGTATGTTTCTACGCAAACTAGTCTCTCAGTTTTAAAGCTATCGAGTTGAAACTTTGCACACATCCTTCTTTTCTTTGCAAGCAGTACATAAGTCGCAACGGCCGGGATCGGTCGACTATATCCTATAGCTGCCATATAACTGATTGATCGGAAATGCCATAACTTCGTTGTTTTTCAAGATAGAAGGATGGGACTTTCTATGCATTCTAATTTGGGCAAACTTATACGATCTGCCAAATTTCATAAGGATCGGCCGTCTATATCCTATAGCTGCCATATAACTGATTGATCGGAAATGCCATAACTTCGTTGTTTTTTAAGTTAGAAGGATGGGATTCTCAATGGATGCCTCTTTGGGCAAAATAATTCGATATGCCATAAGGATCGGACAACTATATACGATCCGCTATATATCTAATAATATAAGATGCGTGGCGCCACCTAGCGGACTGCAACTCAACTGCAAGGGTATCTTCGGCTCCGCCCGAAGTTAGCTTTCCTTTCTTGTTATACCCTTGCAGAGGGTATTATAATTTTGGTCAAAAGTGTGCAACGCAGTAAAGGAGACATCTCCGACCCTATAAAGTATAGGATCAGGATCACCTCCTGAGTCGATATAAGCATGTCCGTCTGTCCGTCTGTCCGTCTGTCTGTCGGTTTCTACGCAAACTAGTCTCTCAGTTTTAGAGCTATCGAGTTGAAACTTGCACACAGCCTTCTTTTCCTTGCAGGTAGTACATAAGTCGGAACGGCCGGGATCGGTCGACTAAATCCTATAGCTGCCATATAACTAACACAGCTCCACAAAAAAAAAAAAAAAAAAAATTCAGAGATCAGACCATACCTCCTATATGGATTTGGGGTCGCTGAATCCGAATCCGTGGTCAGTTGGTCGCCATCACGTCAGGTTTTCGAAAAAATAACGGTTGAATAGTCGAAAAACGCCGTTTTTGGCCATTTTCGAAAAATCGTACCTTATGAAATTTTGTACATAAGATATTTTGTTGAAATATAACATGTGTGGATATAACATGTGTTTCAACCCTCTAACTTAAAAAACACCAAAGTTATGGCATTTCCGATCAATCAGTTATATAGCAGCTATAGGATATAGTCGACCGATCCCGGCCGTTCCGACTTATATACTGCCTGCAAAGGAAAGAAGGGTGTGTGCAAAGTTTCAACTCGATAGCTTTAAAACTGAGAGACTAGTTTGCGTAGAAACGGACAGACGGACAGACGGACCGACGGACAGACGGACATGCTCATATCGACTCAGGAGGTGATCCTGATCAAGAATATATATACTTTATAGGGTCGGAGATGTCTCCTTCACTGCGTTGCACACTTTTGACCAAAATTATAATACCCTCTGCAAGGGTATAAAAAATTCAGAGATCAGACCATACCTCCTATATGGATTTGGGGTCGCTGAATCCGAATCCGTGGTCAGTTGGTCGCCATCACGTCAGGTTTTCGAGAAAATAACGGTTGAATAGTCGAAAAACGCCGTTTTTGGCCATTTTCGAAAAATCGTACCGCAAAATTCTGATGTGTTACAAACCTAATTCAAAATGGAAATGAAAGGCTGATTTGTGATCTTTAAAACGAGCTCCATGCCATGAAAAAGTGAAAAGTGTGTTTTTTGAGGTTATGAAGAAACTTGACGTGATGGCGTCTCAAACTGACCTCAGATTCGGATTCAGCGACCCCAAAAACCCCCGGGTACCATGTTTTATTTGAATATGCTGAATTTTGAAATTTTCGTGTTCGGCATACATTTTTTGCTAAGATGCCTACATATAAACGCACCCCCTGTCCTAACGGTGCATGCGAAAAATTTGGCATGGAGCTCGTTTTAAAGATCACAAATCAGCCTTTCATTTCCATTTTGAATTAGGTTTGTAACACATCAGAATTTTGTGTTTTTTAAGTTAGACGGTTGGGACTTTCCACACATGTTATATTTAGACAGAACATCTTATGTACAAAATTTTATAAGGATCGGCCGACTATATCCTATAGCTGTCATAGAACGATCGAAATCGGCATAACTTTGGTGTTTTTTAAGTTAGAAAGATGGGATTTGGTACAGATTCTATTTTGGAAAAAATAATCTGATTTGTCGAATTTTATAAGGATCGGCCGACTATATCCTATAGCTGCCATATAACTGATTGATCGGAAATGCCATAACTTCGTTGTTCTTTAAGATAGAGGGTTGGGACTTTCCACACATGTTATATTTGATCAACATATCTTATGTACAAAATTTCATAAGGATCGGCCGACTATATCCTATAGCTGTCATACAACAATCGCAATTGGCATAACTTTGGTGTTTTTTAAGGTAGAAAAATGGCACTTGGTATAGATTCTATTTTTGACAAAATAATCTGATTTGCCAAATTTCATAAGGATCGGCCGCCTATATACGATCCGCTATATATCTAATAATATAAGATGCGTGGCGCCACCTAGCGGACTGCGACTGAACTGCAAGGGTATATCAACTTCGGCTCCGCCCGAAGTTAGCTTTCCTTTTTTTTTTTTTTTTTTTTTTTTGTGGAGCTGAGTAATTGATCGGAAATGCCATAACTTTGGTGTTTTTTAAGTTAGAGGGTTGAGATTTTCCACACATGTTATATTTGACCAAAATATCTGATGTACAAAATTTCATGAGGATCGGCTGACTATATCCTATGGTTTTCATAGAACGATCGGAATTGGCATAACTTTGGTGTTTTTTAAGTTAGAAAGATGGGATTTGGTACAGATTCTAGTTTGGACAAAATAATCTGATTTGCCAAATTTCATAAGGATCGGCCGACTATATACGATCCGCTACATATCTAATAATATAAGACACCCGAAACTAGCTTTCCTTTCTTGTTTTTTATTGTTTTTAAAATCTCTGAAAAAATTTGATATTGTTTCTTATTAAAATGTGAGCATTTTTTGTTGTATTATTTTTTTTAAATTTTTTTAAATTAAATTAAGATTACTTTAATAACACAGTGTTACAAAAAAACAAAAGTGAATGAACTTTTGAAGTGACATAGTAGGAATAGTTTATTGGGTCGAGTATACATATCACAAAACCATGTATGAAATATTTGTAACACCCTCAAAATCTTAATTTTTTGTTAAAAAACCGTTTTTCGGGACTTTTTTGCGCTTAAAAATTCCTGAACGCGTTTTTTTATACCGATTTCAAAATTGCCGGTGTTTTGTAATAGTTTAAGGTTGTAGCTTTTGAAAAAAAATAGATCTTTGTTTTTTTAAGCAAAACGGACTAAATTTTTAGATTTCAAAATCAAGATTTTGAGGGTGTTACAAATATTTTATACATGGTTTTGTGATATACTCGACCCAATAAACAATTCCTACTATGTCACTTCAAAAATTCAGAATCATTGTTGCACTGTGTAATTTAAAAAAACTTTTTATATTAACCAACTAATAGCATTTCGAGGAATAAACAGTTAGGAAACTTTAGTTAAAAATGTTTTTAAGTATACATATAGCGTTTGTTAACGTTGTTCTAAATAGTAAAAAAAAAAATACACTGAAAATAGTTTCTTTTTTACCAACAATTTTGAGTGTTTTCGCTGACATGGAAATTTAAATAATATTTAAAAAAAAAAGATCTACGAGGACGAGGAAACTGTTTGTTTGTTTGTATGTTTCCTGGTCCTCGTAGATCTTTTTTTTTTAATATTATATATTTTTCCATCGTAAAAAATATTAAAAACTTAACTGTCTCAAGACATAAAAAGTTTTGAATTTTTATTTTAATGGCAATGTATAATTCGAATATTGAATGGTATATCGTGCAAATTGTTTGATAATCATCAGTCCCAGAGGAGTTTCATATTTTGTAATCTTAACTAGCTATAGGGAATACATAGAAATTTTCAAATGAAATTAGACACAAGGGTAGTTTTTGTATATTTTCAGGATTTTCCAATGTATGTAACGTACAAGCGTGACAGCCAAAACACGCCAAGGGGAACTTGTTAAACGGTATTTAAACATAACAAGCTCAAACAGGACTGGGGCAAGGACAAAGGGCCAGCTAATCCCAAGACGCACGTACACCAGGAAACAACCACAAAAATATGTAATTTGAAGAGTAACAGAGACATCAGTCATTCAGAGGAGGCACCCGCAAAAACGAGTATTAACGCGATACGAAGAAAGGGGACAGAAAGCTAATGAAACAAATAAAATCATCCTACTGCAGACTACTTCGGGTGAGCAGGGGTGACTCTAAATATAAGCATACGAAGTGGGCGGTGGCACAAAAGCACGACTTCTAAGGGTACCTTCGACACAGGTAGTACTGGAAGCCGCAGTTAAGCTACTCGAACCAGTTAATCCGTTTATAACCAATGATGCTCCATGGGAATAAAATCCATTGAAAATAGCTAAGATCTTTGAAGCAAAACGTGCACTGGGAAAAACCAAAATATTGTAGATGTAAAACTTGTAGATGAAGCAAAAATGGGTTAGATTATTTCGCATTCTTTCAGGTCTGTTCGGTCTTTCAGGACTGTTAGAACTAATGTTTTTGTACTTTTACGGAGATTATTTGTCATTATATTATAAAACTACTCAATGCATTGACCATTTTACTAATGCAAATATAAAATTTTGAAATTAAATTGTGTTCCTCAACTGTCATTATTTGCGTCGTCTGAACAACCTGAAAGTGATAAAAGTATGTGCCATAATTTTGTTTTTGTTAAAGTCTGTAGTTGATTCAGACTCGACATTTAAATCAAGAAAGGAAAGCTAACTCCCGGCGGAGCCGAGGTTGATATACCCTTGCAGTTAAGGTTGTGCCATTTCCGATTGTTCAGTTATATGGCGGCTGTAGGATATGATCGCCCGATCCTTATGAAATTTGGCAGATCGGATTAGATTTCCCAAAATGGAATCTGTACCAAGTCTCATCTTTCCCATACATATGTTGCATTTTTTCGTAAGCCAAAATGTATATCAGATAGTTATATAGGCGTGGCATATTACCTCGACAAGAGGTTTTTATACCCATGCGGAGGGTATTATACTTTTGGTCAATAAGTGTGCAACGCAGTGCAGGAGACATCTCCTATCCTATAAATTGTATATATTCTTGATCAGGATCAGCTCCTGAGTCGTCTGTCTGTCTGTCCGCCTGTAGAGGAACTTTTCACAAATTTTATATTTGGCCAAAATATCTTATCTACAAAATTTCATAAGGATCGGCCGACTATATCCTATTGGTATAACTTTGTTGTTTTTTAAGTTAGAAAGATGGGACTTGGTACAGGTTCCATTTGGAACAAAACAATCCGATTTGCCGAGTTATTGGATTAAATTTTATAAGGATCGGCCCACTATACCCTATAGCTGCCATATAACTGAACGATCGGAAATGGAATAACCTTGCTATTTTTAAAGATGCTTGGGGCTGTTTGCAACATTTTTATTAGAAAATATATTTGATGGTGAACATTTTTATAAGCATCGGCCAACTATATACGATCCGATATATATATAATAATAAAAGCTGCTACCTAACTGCAAGGGTATATCAACTTCGGCTCCGCGAGAAGTTAGCTTTCCTTTCTTGTTTTTGATATCAGATATTTTGGGCGTTGCATGAATGTTTGTCACCGGTATTTTTATTTGATATTTATTTAATATAAATTTTGTATACCATGATAAAGAGTCACATATGTTTGATCACATAAAAATAAAAACAAATACTTTTTACTTATTTTAGCCTGACATTGTACAAGCTCAGCGAAAAAAAGAGCGGTATTCACATATCCTTTGTCCAATTCGAATTAGCTTCCAAGTGTTACCGTTTGTCTATTATGGAGAAAAAAATTGATTGATAAAAATTTGTAATCTATATTTATTATGCGTTACTTTTACAGAATAACAAAAAATTATTTACGGTTACTTTTACAGAATAACATAAAAATATAGTGGAAAACTTAAAATTTTCGGCAGTTTGGGTGTTATAGTTTAAGCGAGGATGATCCAATGATTATACAGATATGTATATGTGTACCAGCACTAACCATACAACATATAGACTTCTCATTTCATACAACGAAAAAGGACGCAAAAATTTCTTGCGACAGGCCTCCGGAGGCCCCAGAGAGAATCTTACTCTCATTCTTACGCTCATTCTTACGCTCATAATCTCATTGGACTTTTTTGATTGTTCAGTCGCAGAGATGCGCATCATTAGAGCTGGGATACTATCGATGGTCGCGCCATTCGATAGTTTCGATGTTTTCAAAGAAAAAATTCGATAGTATCGATAGTGTAGTCATATTTACTTCATTTTTTGGTTTTTTGTTTTTTAAGGTATATAGTATACTATATACATGACAAAAAAAAAAGAGAAAACAATCTTTAAAGATCAAAATTATTCTATCTTATCATTACATAAATTATAAGGTAACTTCAACAGAGATCAACAAAATTGAGGTAATTTTTGATAAAAAATTAAAAAAAAAAAAAAATTATTCAACCCATGAATTTTTCTGCAAAAATAGCAATATGTCCACATTATTCGCCTTAAGCGAAGCTCTTCTGTTATTTAAAACGAGTCCAGCCTTGCTGAACATACGTTCCGAATCAGTCGAGGTTGCGGGAACACATAGATATTTAGGCACTAATATGATGCCCAGCACCATCGATAGTGCCAAAAAAACTATCGATGGTGGCTCAGAAAGGCAAAAATTCGATATATCGATAGTGCCATCGATAGTATCCCAGCTCTACGCATCATCAAGAAGGTTGTTTCGTGCCTCCATTACCTGCTCGCCATACATGAGGATTTCCCCAGTGCTGGTATATGAAATTCGTTAAGGAATTTTTGTATGGAATGTCCAATGCATCGGTGACCTGGGGAATTTTCTCCCTAACTGATTAGGGAATTTCCCCAGGAATTCCTGCAAAGATATTCTAGGGAAGGTGTTTGGTATTCTTTGCAAAGAACACATCAAAGAACTACTTGGTCATTTTTTGCAAAAAGATCCCTTGGAAGACATTTTGAAAAAAATCGTTGTCTATTTTTAAAAACCCACCACACCAATGCACTATGGGGCATTTGACCACTTTTTGTGGCATTAATTAATGACTTAAAAAGTAACCAACATTTTTAAATTCTGTTTTTGGAATTAAGTTTATGATATTAAAAGGAAGATATTTAAAAATAAAGAGGAGTGGTCTCGCATTTTTTTAATAAATTAAAAATTTTTTATTTTTTATTTTTTAAAATAAAAAATATATTTTTTTTTTAATTATAAATTGCATTGAAAAATAATATAATTTAAAAGAAATGGGTGTGGTCTCACCATTTTTGTTCGCTGGATAACTTCTAAAAGAATATTTTCCAGTTATTTTTCTTGGTCTTTGTTTTCCAACGCCATATTCCACAAATGTCCGATTTTTCCATGATTCAAAAAAATTTTACATGGTTTTAAGTTCTTTATCTAATCTTTTAAGTACTTTTTTCTTTATTTATCAACTCCTTAGATTCCTTTATGAACTCTAACTTGCTGTTTGACAATGTGAGGTTGGGACCTAAAAAGTTAAATTTCAGAGAAAGTGCGGAAAAGTGCACTTTTATTTTAACAGAGTATAAGAAGAATACAATGCTCTACGACATGTAACAAATTCTAGAGGTGCAAAGTGCTGCAATCACTTTGTTGCTCTATTTAAAAATTAAATTTCACTACCGGATTTTAGTTTTTTAGGTTACAACTTACACAAGATTATTTGAACATCACAATCAATTTACACAGTTAACGCTCACAAACACATATTAAAAACCACGATTATTGGACTCCATTCCAAAAACGCATTCCAAAAACAGCACTTAAATTGTTAATTTTCAAACTTTTTCCACTTTGAACCTGAACGAAAATTTTTCACTTTTGCAACTCGCTTTTTTATTAGGAGAAACAGCTGCCTTCAACAGCTGATTTGTGAAACATTAAAGATTTCTATACATTCCAATTAAAAAAAAGGAATATTTTTAACTTTTAAAAAATGGGTTTTGGCCAGAAAAAGTGGTCAAATGCCCCATAGTGCAATGTTTCGGTGTATTAATTTGTTTTCGCAAATTGTAAACTAAGTTTAAATGTTAAGAAACGTTTTACAAATATCATAAACAAACTACATCGTACTAATTTTAAATACCCTCCGCCTTAACTGGGATTCGAACCCCGCGCTTTTGTTAAATGGACCAACATGCAAGCCTCTAAGCTATCAGGGAACCGTGCGTAGATTGCGACTAACAATAATATGACTATACAAAGTTGTATGTATCATTATTATTATTATCAAATCCCCATTTAAAAAAAATAATAAATATAAAATTTTATATTGAGGTTGCGATATTAAAAAAAAAAAAATAAAAGTAAACATAAAGAAAACTCATAATATATATAGTTTTCTGGTGGGAATCGAACCCACGATCTATGATTAACAGGCAGAAATCTTAACCATTGAACCATTGGGTTAAAGTTTCACGCGAAAAATATTTAGAAACACAAGAATATGTGATCATACTCTCCCTCTCCGCCAACTTACTTTGCTGACTGAACTTTTTTTCTCTCATCGACTGTCTTTGCATTTTCTATTGTTTTTAAAGACGTTGTCTTTCACTCTTTTCTCAGTGTGTCCGTCTCTAACGCTGAGGAATATTTTCCGTAGTGATTTTTTGGTACTGCAGGGTATATATACACATCAATGTACATATATGTACATATGTATGTGTTCGTAACACCAAGCTTCACAGGTGGCTGCATAAAATTGGTAGCTCCACTAATAGGACTATGTACATATATCTTGAGTTAACGAATTTTGCCAGATATAAGCGATATATCAAAAAATGCGTCATCTCAAATTTATTTTTTTTCTCTACTATTAAGACGATTGATCTGAGATAGATACTTAAAAAACCTTTTCAACGGTGTAAAGTTTTGATATCTTTCTTGATTCTAACGTTATGAATTTTTTAATTAACAAAGTTATTTTTAATTTTTAAGTAAAGCTTAAGATATTTATAAAAGTTCTATAAAAGTTTATAAAAGCAAACATCTCCAATTTTTTTCAGGATTGCCAAAAAAAAAGTAGTGCAAACAGACACACTGCGTTCATTTTGAAAAAGCTGTAACCATCGAATTTCTTGAATAACTTCTGAAAAAAAATGTCTGCAAAAAAAAAAATGTCTGCATCGGGATCGGGTCGGTTGAGGTATGTACCAATCGACGCGTATTTGGGAGTAGAATGCGATTATTATTATTTTTTTTTATTGCGCGGTTCCCACTGCATATGTACAGCCCACCTCCCGTCCAACCGATCGAGGGACGCTGCCCCGTAGCGTACGGCTCGAATCGAGGGAATAGATCCGAGATAGATTAAGCGAAGAGTAGGGAAAAGCTATCACGAGAAAGAGTGTTGCACAGATAAGGCAGTTAATGTAAGCGATTTAAGATTGTTAGTAGAGCAAAGTGACAAGATGTGGTAGATTGAAGTCCGAACATAATACACTGAACGGATCATGTTGGGCATATGTCGAACTACAATGGCTGTGGAGTAGAGGACAAAAGTCTCTGGTCCTTCTACTAGGAATGTTAAAATTTAAACGTGTTAGTAAATGCTGGCTGCCTATATTTACATAAATAAGATTATATAGAAACATGACACCCAGCATCGTTCTACGATTTGTTAATGTTGGTAAGTTGATTAGTAAAAGTCTACTATGATAAGAGGGGAGGTAAAGATTTGCATCCCAATTAAGTCCCCTAAGAGCAAAAGTAAGGAAGTTTTTTTGTACTGATTCAATGTGATCTTGATGTACTCCATATTGAGGACTCCAGACACACGATCCATACTCAAGAATCGGACGGACCAGTGATGTATATAACGTTTTAGTTATGTACGGGTCATTAAATTCTTTTGACCATCTTTTAATAAAACCAAGCACACCCATAGCTTTATTAACCATGGTAGATACATGGTCGGTAAATTTAAGTTTCAAATCTAATAGGACACCTAGATCGTTAACCTGAGTTAATCGTTCTAAGGCGTTCCCATAGAGAAAGTACATAGCCTGGTGAGGACTAGATCGGTAAAAAGACATAAGTTTACATTTCGATCCATTAAGCTTTAGGTTATTTGCTAAACACCAATTTTGAAGTTTATCCAAATCGGATTGAAGTCTAGACTGGGCGCTAGTGAATTTATACTGAAGGCATAGCTTAACGTCATCAGCGTACATAAGTACAAGTGAATTAGTTAAGGCAAGGGGCAAGTCGTTAATAAACAGAGTAAAAAGTAGGGGTCCAAGATGGCTTCCTTGGGGCACCCCCGATGTGGCGCGGACTAAACGCGAGGTAACATCTTTAAAGAAAACACGTTGGGTTCTCCCTGATAAGTAGCTCGAAATCCACATAAGAAGATCAGTTGGGAATCCCAAAAGACTGAGTTTACTTATAAGAAGCGAATGGTTAACAGAGTCAAATGCTTTACTGAAGTCAGTGTATATGACGTCTGTTTGTAAGCCATTCCGGAAGCCATCCGTGATAAAAGATGTTAGCTCCAATAAGTTGGTAGTGGTGGAGCGGCGCTTCATGAAGCCATGCTGGCACGGAGTTATTATTGAACTACATAGGTGTTGCAAATGTGGAGTGATAAGTTTTTCAAAAAGCTTTGGAATTGCTGACAATTTAGAGATGCCTCTATAATTAGCAGCGTCGGATTTTTTCCCTTTTTTATGCAGCGGAATAATGAAGGATTCCTTCCACATAAGGGGAAAGATCGAAGTTTCCAGCGATAGATTAAAGAGTTTAACAAGCGGTTTGCACAGTGCCTCGGCGCAGTACTTCAGAACACAGCCTGGTACTCCATCAGGGCCTGGCGAATACACGGGCTTAACCTTAAGAAGATCCGATAACACACCACTTTGATCGAAAGATGGGCAAAATATAAGGTTGGCTGATTGGATATTATAAGTGTAAGGCTGAGCTAAACTGCTGCTAGGTGAATAGGTAGTTTGAAAAAACTGTGCAAAGAGATCGGCCATTGCCTGATCGGTGTTCGCATAAGAGTTCTCAAACGTAAGCAGTGGGGGAAAAGATACATGTTTACGCTTAGTGTTTACAAAGTTATAAAACTGCTTCGGATCCTGAGTAAACTGAATCCTACAGCGGCGAATATAACTCCTATAACATTCTGCGTTATGCACGGTGAAATTGGACCGAGCTACTAAGTATCTTGAATAACTGTACAGCCAGATATTTTATGTTTATTTAAAAGTCTACTCATACTATTCCTTAGGGGCCGTTCAAGTATTACGTGACACTCATGGGGGTGGGGGGTGTTCTCAAAATTATCATAAACTATGACACTGGGGGAGGGAGGGGGTCGAAGTCCATGGTGATATTATCCTCCTTTCACAAAATAACTTTTTTCAATAAATTTACGTTTTATGTACTGTTCAAGAATTTCAAACAGCGCGGCAATGGGAATTTCGTTTGTAAAGTTGGCAGTATTTTATACCTTTGCGTATATTAGCAAATATTAGCTACATATTTGAAAAATAAATTAATTTAAAATAAGGGGAGGGGGTGGGGGTGTTTCAATATATCACGTGTTGTATAGGCACGGCACGCAAGTGTCGAAAAATATGTTGAAAGTGTAATAAAATTTTTGTAATGCGATGTTTATATCTTCGCATGCTTGTAAATCAGACCAATCAAATTCCGAAATTAACTTATTTAATTTCATATTAGTTATTTGAATTTTACTTAATTGACTTAAGGTCAATTAAGGAATTGTTTTCGGTTAAAACCTCAATAGTCGGATGATATTGATCCTCAGGGTTAGAAAAGGGCAAAGTTCCGGAAAGAGTAATTCCATCAGGATCAGAAACAAAACATAAGTCCAACAGCCGACCTAAAAAATTTTTAACGTGGTTAATTTGCCCGAGTGACATGTCAAAATTGCCTGCAGGGAAGTCGTAGTGGGAGTTAAGCTGACGGTGAATTTTTAACATTTGACCACATAAGTTGTGGGATATTAAAGTTACCCGTAGCTATCAGCTGGTCACCATCAGACAGACGATCGAAAACCAAACGAATAGCGGACAAATGTTGCTAGTATATTGGCGGTTCGGACGAAGGTGGCATGTAAGAAAAGGTAACATACAAAGATTGATCGGACAAAGTGATTTTGATGCAAAGAAATTTAATGTCACCAAACTCTTGTGATTTTACCTCTTCTGAAGCAAGTTTGGAGTCTTCAGAAATTAACGCTCCTCCTCCCCTTCGCAGAGTTCTATCACAACTAAAAGTGGTGTACCTACTAGGAAAAATTTTGGAGCTTAAGACCTTCGGCTTTAACCAAGTTTCTGTAAATAAAATAATGTGAGATGCAAAGAAAGAACTATCATAATACAGTTTGGGAAGTTTACTACGTAACCCTCTAGTATTCTGATAGGTAAGTGTTAATGAAGACATTCGTTTTTTGAAACTGAGGAAGATGAGGTGGAAGGTTGGTCAGTGGCCGTAACATGTGGGAGTTTTACACCCACAGGTTTGGTTATTTTTTTTTCACCGTACTTGGCGGATGTTCTTGGACGAAAATATTCTCTGGCCAAAAGCTAGCGGAACAAATCGTCTTGAACATCTGCAAGGGCACACGTATTTTGAAAGATGACGTGTGCCTGGTGTATGAATATTTAAATTTTGTAATATCCACCACCTTTATGTCGACTTTTATTTTGGCTTTGATGTAAGCCGAGATATCAATTTCAGAAGTATCAGGGGCAAGCCGGGAAACTAAAATGTGTTTGGATGGTGGGATCACCTGCAAGGGTTTTGGTGCCGCCGTAACTAATACTAATGCGGCATCAGTACGTACCGGGGGTCCGGACGGTTTATTACCCTGTTTGGTGACTGTTACGGGGGTTTTTTAGGTCTGGGATCACTTGAAGCGCTGCCACTAAGAACATATCGGACATTAATTTTGAGATATTCGGAAGCCGAACTTTTCTCAGGTCCGGCCCTTGGGGTGGTCAGAGATATAAGCGGCTACATAGGTGTCGGCTGAGCAAGCTGAAGATTATTCGCCACAAGCACATCACTAAAAGAGGATTTCTTACGCTTTGGAGACTCATTTAGTAGTTAAAGACTACTAAACTGTGTATCGAGTGCACAGAGTTCGTCATTGATTTTACAAAAACCACTAATAAACTCTTTGAATCCGCTTTTAGTCTGCTTCATGAACGATCTCATTTCGTCCTGAACAGCACGACAACCGTTACAGCAAAAGTGGAGACCAGACCTACGTGAGATTGCATCCGAAACTGAGGCCGTGAACCCGACACACTTAGCGTGAAAAACGTTTTCATAAAGCCAGCAGTGGATGGTAGGCTGGGAAGAGGAGATTGTCTTATAACAAGACTTCAGCGCACAGATCAGTTTTAATTCCATAATTATTACAAATTAAATAATTTTTTTATTAAAAATTCAATTAATAATTTATTAATATTATTGATGTACCTTGTACCACTGTACCAGGGAAACGAAAGGGGGAGATTAAAAATAGCAGTTAGTGCGAGTTAGTAAAATGAGAAGAATATAGATAAGAATCTCTTAAGAATTAATCAAATTATTATTTTACCTCCAAATATATCATTGCACACGCGAAGCGATACGGATCTAAAAATTTCAATTTGCTTATTTTTTTTTATGTGTATAGAAATAAACACCGATTGTTTATGGAAAGCTTATTACAAATTTTATTACAAACGCAGTGCGCACAAAAAAACACGACCGTCCGGTTTAAGAAAAAGAGAGAAAATCGATTAATCTTTTCCACCAGCCTCAATTTAGTGATTTTAAATTTTTTTACTTTCACCCTAAATTCTCCCAAACCAAATAACTTTTAAAAATATTTGGACAAAAATTATCTATTTAAAACAATACTTTTCGATTGGTACATAATTCATTTAGATTGGTTGCATACAGAAAATTTTTAATTCGTCGGCTATATATAAAGTCGCCGCGCGCACGCATGCAGGTCATCACCTCGGGGACTGCCGTCCACAGTGATTATTTAGAATGGAAAACATGTTACGGATTTCCCATTGTAAGATGGGGTGAAGATGTGATTTTCGCTGTTTAACTTGTTACAAAAGAGAAGTTATCAGATTGGGAAAATGCCTGACTGATCTCTCCTTCGAGGCTGATTTGGTTTGCTTTTGAAACTAATTTAAGGATAAGGTCTTTTGCTAAATAATTCATACTCATTAGAGTTTACATTTATGAATACACCCGAAACAGCTCCTTATTCCACATTAAAGGAAGTGATCCGATCAAAGTGTACTGACTCGGAAATGGTACGTTTGGACAGACTCGCAACTGAAATTTAGCTCGGCGACAGCCGCACAAGCCATTTACTCTGACTGCAGCAAACCAAGGCAAACAGCGACGAATCAGTAGTAAGACGATACTGGATCAAATGTTTGCCTCCTCCTGTGCGCGCGGTGGTTGTCGGCATGATAGGAAGCTCATCGCAGACCAAACTTTTACAATGGGCAACAGCAGCCGATGCGGTTGTGGACTCCCGAAACAACGATGCAGCTGACCACGTGTATGCCTTTTCAAAAAACAAACAACAGCAGTCCCATAACACTGACCAGACGACTCCACGATAACGACAAGGCTCTGCAGCTTTGACGGAGTAATTTCGCCTCTTCTAATCATCAAGCATTCCAAATCAATGTCACAGAATTTCATACTGCAACCGACTTTTCGTACCATACGCCCAATCTGGTAGAAAATTTTTAGTCAATACCAGAGCCGACGTTTCGATCATTCCATCCAGCACAATTCACAAAAATATACAAAACGCCAATCGCCATACACTCTTTGCAGCGTAAGGCTCAAATATAAAAACATACGCCGCCATCCGTTTGACACTGGACCTAGGACTCTGTCGTCCTTACTTTTGGAACTTTGTTATTGCTGATACCAATACTCCAATCATTTCTACAGCACTAAAACCTCCTCGTCAACATCAAGGAGGCTAAGTAAGTTGTCCATCGTCCATCGATAATGACCAGCATCATCCACGTCATCGACACCAAAAGAGCACCACCCTTCGCGCGATCACGAAGACTGACTCCAAAGAAACTCCTAGCGCAAAGAACGAGTTCCAATATTTAATGGATATGGGAGTATGCAGACCTTTCAAAAACCCACATGCTTAACCTTTACACATGGCACCTATTACCTATACCTATAAACCTATTGGTGACTGGCGACCATGCGGCGACTACCGCGCCCTAAATGCGCAAACCATATCGGACCGGTATCCGCCACCACACATACAAGATTGCACACACGTGTTCTATGGAAAAACTTTTTTCTCTAAGATCGAACTCAACCGTGTATACAATCAAATCCCCATAGAACAGGAGCGCCCAAGCACAACCTATAATAGAAAAAAATCCAATACCGATGCACAAAATCACAAATAAATATGTGCGATAGTTTTTTTATTATATCCAATTCAACAACAAAATGACTTCGCACTATGCCGAAAAGTGTTGAAACTTTGTTAAGTGTTGTTAAGCTATGGAAAATTTGTATTGTAATTTGTCTTGCCTATGCTGGGAGCAGCATGCGTGTTCTACCCATATGACAGAGCAATAAAACAACAAAGGAGGAACGGGAGCTATGAGATTGGGCATCCCTGCCATGGAACCTAAAGACATCCCTAAAACGGCTATAACTCCATTTGGTCTGTTTAAATTCACACACATGACGTTAGGACTGTGTAACGCACCTCAAACATTTCAACGCGTTATGCATACACCATTCAGAGATTTAGACTTCGTCTTTGTTTGTGTCGACGATATAGCAGTCGCATCGGCCAACATACAACAACATCACATCCACCTGCGCCATGTTTTCGATGTATTAAAACAACGATTCGTTCGGCCCTCCATGCACAAAGAAATATCGGAGTTCGTAAAACACTGCATTCCTTGCCAAAGGTCAAAAATTACTTGTCACGTTCGTTCACCTCTTCAACACTTCCAACCAAAGATTCGCATATGACGATTTGTATCGTCAACATGAGGACTTTTTGTAGGGTAAAACACACTTTCTTTAGGATTTCGACATAATTGTTTTCTGATTCGCTGAAGACGATTATGTCGACAACGTAAACATAACACATTTTGTGTTCCCGTAATATGTTGTTTAAAACTTTTTAGAATATTGCTGGCAAATTTTTTAATCCGAATGGTAATCTGGTAAATTCATATTTCCCTCCATTTACCACGAATGCAGGTTTTCCAATTTCTGACTCTTTAAGTGGTGTTAAGAAGAGTCCCTTGTATTAACTAGGTGTTACTCCAATGGGTTTCGTTTTAAAACTGTTTTTATTTCATAAAATTCCCTTACAAGAAAGATACATGAACATCTTAAATATATTTAAAAATACTTATCAACGGACTGCACGCTGACATGCTATGTGACCTTTTTTTAAGTGCTTTAAGTGCACCACATAAGTATTTGTTTAGACTGCAGCAGATCGTTTTTAAGCCATGCTGTTAATCACGTATTCCCAAGAGACCGATCTCTTAAAATTTTATCTTTGGAATACATGCACATTTTATACATTTTTTAGATTCATTATATAGGGTGGGCCACGTAGCGGTCACTTTTTGAACTAATAGTTATTTTGAGAACGTCACCACATATGTCAGTCGCATATTGATAGTTGTTCAGTATATCAACTCCGGTTTACGAAATTGAACGCTTCTCGAATGAACAACGCTGGGAAATGGTAAAATTTTACTTCCAAAGACGCTGATGAAGGATTTGAACGAAAAATCATTTTCTCGGACGAGGCGCATTTACATTTTGGCGGCTATGTTAATAAGCAAAGCTGCCGTATCTGGGGAACGGAATAGCCTCATGTGATCGTGGAGAAACCAATGCATCCCGAACGAGTGACTGTTTGGTGCGGATTATGGGCTGGTGATATCATTGGGCCGTTTTTCTTCAAAGACTGTGCGGGAAGAGCCGTTACGGTCAATAGCGAGCGCTACCGAGCCATGATAACCGTTTTTTTGTGGCCTATTATCGACCAAATGGACGTGGAAGACATTTGGTTTCAACAGGATGGCGCACCGTGCCACACAAGCAATGCCACAATTGATCTTCTGCGCGAGAAGTTCCGCGAACGCGTTATTAGCCTGCGCACCGAGGTCGCTTGGCCGCCTCGTAGCTGCGATTTGACGCCATTGGACTATTATCTGCACTTAAGGATAAATGTTATGCCAAGAATCCACAAACAATTGAGGACCTGAAAGCCGAAATCGGCGAAGTTATTGGCCAGATACAGCCCTACACGCTACTGCCACGCCAGGCGCGGCAGCCACATGAATGATGTTGTGTTCTATCATTAAACCGGAAGAATTAAGCTTTACAATAAAAAAGTCAGAATTGAAAAGAATTGACGCGTTTTCATTTTATAGCCACTTCAAAAGGTGATTTTTAATTGGCCCAAACTGTATTGTCCTTTGATTAAACTAAATAGCGGACTCTATATGTATTTATGTTCATTTGCTTTTGTATTAAATTTATAAATTTCTTTTCTAAAATATTAAAAATTTATTATTATAATAAT
>JAJJHT010015775.1:147614-173519 GCA_021223865.1 Drosophila pandora | reverse complement strand
TTTGCTACAATTGATTTACTTCCCCTGGATTTCATGAATCCTGAAACTGTCCATCCAAAGATAGTTTTTGCCCATGAAGCATATCTTTTTGAATATTTCCGGCAGTACAATTTTTTTATATAAGTCCGCACCAATTACAAGGTCAATTCGACCAGGTATATCGAAATTGGGATCCGCTAAATAGAATCCTTTCCAATCCGATTTATTTATAAAAATTGTATTTGTAGTAAGACTTTTCATCAGTTTTAGTAAAATAATTGCATTTGTGCTAAAGTCTTTTGAATATTTATTATTATTATTGAGTGTCAATTTAAATTTGTGATTTCAAACACAGGCACCCTTCACTTATTTCAGTGTGCGCTTTTATTTTTGGCAACTTAAGTTTCTGTGCCGCTTCTTCAGAAATTGGAGTGCTTTGTAACCCATCAATGTCAATCAATGCTCTGAATCTACCGAATTCACCATCTTGACCTTTAATCTGAACACACGCCGTAGCCAACAATGCTAGTTCAGAGGTCATGCATGTTATCCAACCCCTAGTTTAACTAATCCAATACGATAGATAAACATTATTTTCATCGCAGAAGCCTCTGATGAATGAGTCATATCCTATCTGACAAATTTCCCCTCATTCGTCTCTGAGAATCGCCAAATGATTTCCCAGACTAAACATCCAGGGTCTTACTGTAAACATATTTTTAAAACTTTTCCACGGAATGAGCCAGACAGTGTTTTAGCTTACAACCGGCTCGCCGCCGCCAGACCGAATTTGATAGATCTTCCGATTTTATCAGTTTTCACCAATGAGTCAATCATTGCATCAGCCAATTTTCCGGTCCTCTTAGTGTCTCTTAGGACAATTCCATGGACATTTTAGATATTAAGCCGCGGTTTGATGGTTAGTTGATAATGATAACGCAGTCAGTCTTAACTCGTGATTCGGCCGAGTTTAAAATAATAATTTGGGAATAAGAAGTGGGTTAAGCTAAGAGTCGATTTAAGAAGAAGTTTGTAAAGTTAAGAAATAAAAAAAAATATTTTTTGTTTTTTTAAATAAACTTTGGAACAATTTAATTTTCCCAACGGGGGGCCATGCAACATAACGGTGTTTAAAAAGTAAAAATTAATAAAATAAAAAATTAATAAAAACAAGGAAGGAAAGCTAACTTCGAGCGGAGACGAAGTTGATATACCCTTGCAGTACGAAGTACCAAGTCCCACCTTTCTAACTTAAAAAACACCAAAGGTATGCCAATTCCGATCGTTCTATGACAGCTATAGGATATAATCGGCCGATCCTTTTGAAATTTTGTACAGAAGATATTTTGACCAAATATAATATGTGTGCAAAGTCCCAACCTATAACTCAACAACTTTAAACTCTAAAAAAAAAATCTTCAGTACAGATCACTCCCGATCTCGCTAAAATTAAGCTCCTCTAACTATTCTTTAAGCGCGGTTAACCGCTCACGCAAACGCTTCTCCAATGACTCCAACGCCATAATGTGGCAATCCTCATTCCGCGCTGCAGTCTTCACCTTATGATGCACCGCCTCCAACCAAGAAATGTTGTTTTTTTTTTTTTTTTTTAGTATCACGCAGTTTTTTTTAGTAACTGGGGCAATTAAACTGATTGAACTTCGGGCGCGTTCACGTCGGGGTCACCAAAATGTAGCATACCACCTTCAAAAGCTCATCTGGCCAATAATTTTTTAATTTTTTCCTTGGCGGCTCTTAGCTCAATATTTTGTAATGATTCCCTGTTCTCTTCTAAATAGGCACTTTTTGCTAGTAGCGCATGTACTGGCTGGGTGAGGCGCATCTGGTCGTCAATAATTGGAATTTTTTCTTTAGTCGACAATTTGAAAATTTGTTTTTTTTTGTTGTAATTAAAATTTAATTTAAGTTATAAAACTAAAAAGAAAAGAAAACTTGCCGATGACTATAATTGCTGCTGTTGCCGATGCTTTTGTTTTCGCTGTTTCTCTGACTGCTGTTGCTCCTGATGTTATTGTCGCTGCGGATTTTGCTTCTGCTTGTGATATTGATGTCACTGCTGCTTTGGCTGATGTTGCTTCTGCTTCTGATATTGTTGTCACTGCTGCTTTGGCTAATGTGGTTGCTGCTTGTGATGCTGTTGATGTTTTTTTATACCCTTGCAGAGGGTATTATAATTTTGGTCAAAAGTGTGCAACGCAATGAAGTAGACATCTCCGACCCTATAAAGTATATATATTCTTGATCAGGATCACCTCCTGAGTCGATATAAGCATGTCCGTCTGTCCGTCTGTCTGTTTCTACGCGAACTAGTCTCTCAGTTTTAAAGCTATCGAGTTGAAACTTTACACACACCCTTCTTTCCTTTGCAGGCAGTATATAAGCCGGAACGGCTGGGATCGGCCGTCTATAGCCTATAACTGATTGCCATATAACTGATTGATCGGAAATGAAAAATAACTTCGTTGTTTTTCAAGTTAGAAGGATGGGAGTTTCAATGGATTCCTCTTTGAGCAAAATAATTCCATACGCCAAATTTCATAAGGATTGGACGACTATATCCGATCCGCTATATATCTAATTATATAAGATGCGTGTCGCCACGGACTGCGACTCAACTGCAAGGGTATATAAACCCGAAGTTAGCTTTCCTTTCTTGTTTTTTGTTTTAATTATTGTTGATTTTTTTCGTATTAATTTTTGTTCATGTTATTTGGGGTTCTATTTTTTTTTTTAATTTTTTTTGTCGACAATCACTTCAATATTTTTTAACTTTTCCGATGCCACCACCTAAATAACTTTATTTTTTATATATTTGTAGAAATTTTGTTATTTCGATGTTGTTCCGGAAAAAATACGTCATAGAAAAGAACAAAATATATATATTTTTTTTCTTCTTTCTTTTTATTTCTGCTCATAGGCATAGAGACTTTTCGGGAGCTGATCCAACTCTAGACTTTAATAAAAAACAAGGACCTTTAGATTTCTATGTATGATTACAATTTATTTAAATGATTTGGTTTATATATAAAACATATAACATACGTATGTGACAGCGAAGGGTTGACGACCGAATTAGAATAAAAGACGCGGAAGCGTGGCTCAACGCTGCGGAGCGACCGAGAGATCCTGCGAGAGAACAAGACAACCGCTAGCCCATGACGGCAGATGCAGCGGCCGAATACACGAGAGCGGGCGGCACGAGTACACGAAATTATTGCCGGCCAAACTTTCCGGCGGCTACTTGAACCGACACACTTCCCCCGTTGGAGCATCATGAAGGGGCTGCAGGCGCAATTTGTAGATCCGGACGCCGTCCTCAGCGGTGCATACGACACACTTCTTAATCGTCGTCTTCATCCTCGATGTCACTGCAGCTGGGCGATGGCATCTCGGTAGCCATTTCGCTGCCAAAGTCAAGAGCGGCTTCACATCCACACTGGGTAATATATGACCTATCACACTAGCCACCACTGTGCAGATCCCAGCCAGACGCTTCTCCATGCGCTGCTTGAAGTGACGACGGTGTCTGTAATACTTCTCCTTCTCCCTGAAAACTTTGCGGAGGCGCTTCTTCTTTGGCTTTGAAACAAAACTGCGATGAACTGGACGCCGTATTCAGCGGTGCATACGACACACTCCTTTATCGTTGTCTTCATCCTCGTTGTCACTGCAGCTGGGCGATGGCATCTAAGTAGCCATTTTGCTGCCAAAGTCAAGAGCGGCTTCACATCCCCACTGGGTAATATATGACCTATCACACTAGCCACCACTGTGCAGATCCCAGTCAGACGCTTCTCCATGCGCTGCTTGAAGTGACGACGGTGTCTGTAATACTTCTCCTTCTCCTTGAACACTTTGCGGAGGCGCTTCTTCTTTGGCTTGGAAACAAAACTGCGATGAGACTCCACCTTAACCGGCTCCGTCTGAGGCTGGACGAGCAACTCTGACTGCTCAGCTGCCATGAGGACCTTGCCGCCTCAGCCGCCTCCACAAACAATCCAACCGAGCCGAGTTATTTGGATTGAGGACAAACCAGGAGACAGATGAATTTGCCCCACACAAAGAAGTTTGTAAAATAATCCAGCTCCAATTAGCAAATCAACTCGCTGAGTCTGGTGAAAATGAGGATCCGCTGGTTCTATGTAACGATGTAATATGTATGAGCGATTGTAGCACTCTGCAAACAGCGTATGTGTGTATGTCAACAGATGTTAATATTGCGCGCACAAATCACAAACCGAATAATGTTCTTTAATGTTTATTTGTTTATATATTATATGAGTATATATTTTAATTTGCGCAGCTCAAATTTTCAATGGAAAATAATTCAACAAATCCGGTCCTAAGAACAATCACGTCGGGGTTCACCAATGTTCAGTTACCGAGCGTTTTCGGGAGCTTCAGTTAATGTTCCAAATCTAGACTTAAATAAATAACAGGAACCTTTAGATCTCTATGTATGATTATAATTTATTTACATGATTTGGTTTATACATATATAGAACATATGACTTATGTGTGTGACTACGTAGGGTTGACGATAGAATTATAATAAAAGTCGAGGGAGCGCGGCTCAACGGAGAGATTTCGCGACGGCAGATGCAGGTGGTCGATCAAATGCACGAGAGCGAGCGAGGAGAACATAAATATAAAAGGAATTGTCACGAATTCAATAAATTTTTGCCGGCCAAACTTCTTTCCGGTGGCTGCTTAACCCGACACTATTGTTTCCTAATTGTGCAATTATTTCGCCTGTTTCGGGGATGGGATATTGATCGTATATTTTGACTCGTGAGCTCTGTCGATAAAAAATTTCAGACATTTTTCGTTCCCCGTAGTTACTTAAAAATTGGATATGGAGGAACGGTATATTCTACAAAATATAATTCTGACATATCAATGGATTGATCGGATTCCGCTTGCCATGGCTTCATGGCTTCATCTTCCACCAGCTCATTTATTCCATTCTCTCCCGCTGTCTGAAAATATTCTTGTTCTCACCAACCACTGTTTGACTTGCATATTATTCGTGTTTTGAATGTTTTCGTTGCTCAGGTGTAGTTTCCATGCGAAATTGTTATCATGGGGTCTATTCATATAGCTACCATGTCGTGAACGAATGGACTGATCTTAGTGTTCGTGTAGTCTCATAGTGCTCTGATTTTATATTAGGTTGCAATGCATGGCCTAAGTCGTGAGGCTCTTTGTTTTTATCGCGCGGTTCCCACTGCATACGTACAGCCCACCTCCCGTCCAACCGACCGAGGGACGCTGCCGCCTAACGTACGGATGGAATCGCGGGAATAGATCCGAGGTAGATAAGCGAGGATAAGGAGAAAGATATCACGAGAAAGAGTTTTGCACAGATAAGGCAGTTAATATAAGCGATTGTAAAAGCGGTTGGCAGTTAATATAAGCGATTTAAGATTGTTAGCAGAGCAAAGTGACAAGATGTGGTAGAGACCATTGTTGTCCGAACATAATACCCGGAACGGATCGTGTTGGGCATATATCGAACTACAATGAGGAGTAGAGGACGAAAGTTTCTAGTCCTTTTACTAGGAACGTTAAAATTTAAGCGTGTTAGTAAATGCTGGCTGTCTATATATCCATAAATAAGATTATATAGAAACATGACACCCAGCATCGTTCTAAGGTTTGTTAATGATAATAAGTTGATTAATAAAAGTCTACTACGATAAGAGGGGAGGTAAAGATTTGCATCCCAATTAAGACCCCTTAGAGAAAAAGTAAGGAAGTTTTTTGTACAGATTCAATGTGATCTTGGTGTACTCCATATTGAGGACTCCAGACACACGATCCATACTCAAGAATCGGACGGACCAGTGATATATATAACGTTTTAGTTATGTACGGGTCATTAAATTCTTTTGACCATCTTTTAATAAAAATAAGTAGATATATGGTCGGTAAATTTAAGTCTCAAATCTAATAGGACACCTAGATCGTTAACCTGAGTTAATCGTTCTAAGGCGTTCCCATAGAGAAAGTACATAGTCTGGTGAGGAATAGATCGGTAAAAAGACATGAGTTTACATTTCGATCCATTAATTTTTAGGTTACTTGCTAAACACCAATTTTGAAGTTTATCCAAATCGGATTGAAGTCTAAACTGGGCGCTAGTGAATTTATACTGAAGGCATTGCTTAACATCATCAGAGTTCATAAGTACAAGTGAATTAATTAATGCAAAGGGCAAGTCGTTAATAAACAGTGTAAAAAGTAGGGGCCCAAGATGGCTTTCTTGGGGCACCCTAGATGTGGCGCGGACTAAACGCGAGGTAACATCTTTAAAGAAAATACGTTGGGTTCTCCCTGATAAGTAGTAAGATAAGAAGATCAATTGGGAATCCCAAAAGACTGAGTTTACTTATAAAAAGCGAATGGTTAACAGAGTCAAATGCTTTACTGAAGTCGGTGTAAATGACGTCTGTTTGTAAGCCATTCCGTAAGCCATCCGTGATAAAAGATGTTAGCTCCAATAAGTTGGTAGTGGTGGAGCGGCGCTTCATGAAGCCATGCTGGCACGGAGTTATTATTGAACTACATAGGTGTTTCAAATGTGGAGTGATAAGTTTTTCAAAAAGCTTTGGAATTGCTGACAATTTAGAGATGCCTCTATAATTTGCAGCGTCGGATTTTTTCCCTTTTTTATGCAGCGGAATAATGAAAGATTCCTTCCACAAAAGGGGAAAGATAGAAGTTTCCAGCGATAGATTAAAGAGTTTAACGAGCGGTTTGCACAGAGACTCGGCGCAGTTCTTCAGAACACAACCTGGTATTCCATCAGGGCCTGGCCAAAACACGGGCTTGACCTTAAGAAGATCCGATAACACACCACTTTGATCGAAAGATTGGCAAAATATAAGGTTGGCTGATTGGATATTATAAGTGTAAGGCTGAGCTGAACTGTTTCTAGGTGAATACGTAATTTGAAAAAACTGTGCAAAGAGATCGGCCATTGCCTGATCAGTGTTCGCATAAGAGTTCTCAAACATTAGCAATGGAGGAAAAGATACATGTTTACGCTTAGTGTTTACAAAGTTATAAAACTGCTTCAGATCCTGAGTAAACAGAATCCTGCAGTGGCGAATATAACTCCTATAACATTCTGCGTTATGCACGGTGAAATTGGACCGAGCTACTAACTATCTTGAATAACTAACTGTACAGCCAGATAATCTATGTTTGTTTAAAAATCTACTCATACTATTCTTTAAATTTATAAGTTGCCCTGTATACCAAGGCGGATTCGTTGAAGCGGACGGATATTTCCAGCGTCGGAAAATGAGTTAGAAGTGAAATAAAATTTTTAATGCGATGTTTATATCCTCACATGCCAGTAAATCAGACCAATCAAATTTCGAGATTAACTTATTTAATTTCATAAAGTCAGCCGTACGGAAGAAACGAACTTTATGAAATTTAAGTGTAGACTTAAGGTCAATTAAGGAGTTGTTTTCGATTGAAAGCTCAAAAGTGGGAAGGAAGGGGCAAAGTTCTGGAAAGAGTAATTTCATCAGGATCAGAAACGAAACATAAGTCCAACAGCCGACCTAGAGAATTTCTAACGTGGTTAATTTGCCCCAGTGACATGTCAAACATGCCCGCAGGGAAGTCGTGGTGGGAGTTAAGCTGTAAAGACGGTGAATTTTCAACATTTGACTACATAAGTTCTGGGATATAAAAGTCACCTAGAGCTATAAGCTGGTCACCATCAGACAAACAATCGAAAACCAAACGAATAGCGGACAAATGTTGCCAGCATGTTGGCGGTTCCGACGAAGGTGGTATGTAAGAACGGGTAACATACAAAGATTGATCGGACATAGTGATTTTGATGCTAAGAAATTCAATGTCACCAAACTCTTGTGATTTTACCTCTTCAGAACCGAGTTTGGAGTCTACAGAGAGTCTACAGATTAACACTCCTCCTCCCCTTCGCAGAGTTCTATCACATCTAAAAGTGGTATACCTACTAGGAAAAACTTCGGAGCTTAAGATCTCTGGCTTTAACCAAGTTTCTGTAAATAAAATAATGTGAGATGCAAATAAAAGAACTATCAGAATACAGTTTGGGAAGTTTAGTACGCGACCCCCTAGTATTCTGATAGGTAAGTGCTAATAAAGACATTAGTTTTTAAAAACTGAGGAAAATGAGGTGGAAGGTTGGTCAGTGGCCGTAACATGTGGGAGTTTTACACCCACAGGTTTGGTTTTTTTTTTTCACCGTACTTGGCGGATGTTCTTGGACGAAAATGTTCTCTGGGCAAAAGCTGGCGGAACAAATCGTCTTGAACATCTGCAAGGGCACACGTATTTTGAAAGATGACGTGTGCCTGATGTATGAATATTTAAATTTTGTAATGTCCACCACCTTTATGTCGACTTTTGTTTTGCCTTTGATGTAAGCCAAGATATCAATCTCAGAAGTATCAGGGGCAAGCCGGGAAACAAAAAGGTGTTTCGATGGTGGGATCACCTGCAAGGGTTTTGGTGCCGCCGTAACTAATACTAATGCGGCATCAGTACGTACCGGGGGTCCGGACGGTTGATTACCCTGTTTGGTGACTGTTACGGGGGTTTTTTAGGTCTGGGATCACTTGAAGCGCTGCCACTGAGAACATATCGGACAATTGCTCATTAATTTTGAGATATTCGGAAGCCGAACTTTTCTCAGGTCCGGCCCTTGGGGTGGTCAGAGATATAAGCGGCTGCATAGTTGTCGGCTGAACAGGCTGAAGATTATTCGCCACAAGCACATCACTAAAAGAGGATTTCTTACGCTTTGGAGACTCATTTAGTAGTTGAAGACTACTAAACTGTGTATCGAGTGCACAGAGTTCGTCATTGATTTTACGAAAACCACTAATCAATCCTTGAATCCGCTTTTAGTCAGCCTCGTGAACGATCTCATTTCGTCCTGAACGGCACGACAACCTTCACAGCAAAAGTGGAGACCAGACCTACGTGAGATTGCATCCGAAACTGAGGCCGTTAACGCGGCACACTTAACGTGTAAAACGTTTTCACAGAGCCAGCAGTGGATGGTAGGCTGGGAAGACGAGATTGTCTTATTACAAGACTTCAACGCACAGACCAATTTAAATTCCATAATTATTAAAAATTATACAATTATTTATTAAAAATTATTAAAAATTCAATAATTCATTTATTCATAATATTGATTAACCTTGTACCACTGTAACAGGGAAACGAAAGGGGGAGAATGAAGAGAGCAGTTAGTGCGAGTTAGTAAAATGCAAAGAAACAGAGATAAGAATCTCTATTGAGCGAGAATAGGAGCAATAGAAATGGAAGCTATACGGTAAGAGATGAAGAAGCAGAGCAGAGCTATGTTTGGAAAGAAAACTATTTTTTGCCTCCAAATATATCACTGCACAAGCGAAGCGATACGGATCTATAAATTGCAACTTGTTTATTATTTTTTTATGTGAATACCGATTGTTTAGGGAAATCTGATAAGCAAAATTTTATGAAAACGCAGTGCGCACAAAAAATCACGTCCGTCCGCTTTGAGATAAAGAGAGGAAGTGACAGCCAAATAGCCAAAAGTTGAGAAAGACTCCCGTTCAGGCCTCTTACAAATGTATCTCTCTATACAGTGCTGCCTGTATAGTTTCCTGAGATGTTTCAAGTTTCCTAATTTTGTTCAAGATCAGAGAAAGTTGTTGATAAACGGTTTCATAGAATTCAACTATCGAGTTGCTGCCTTGGTTGAGTGCGTGTAACTGATATTCTAATGTCTTCAGATCTCGCCTTTCAGCAAAATGTGCTGTCAGACACTTTGATATTGCCTCCCAATCTGTATGTATTATTATAGGATTCTAGGACAGCATCAGCTTGTCCAATGATTTTGTTCCCAATTGCTAATATTGTGCCAGAGTATTTTGGAGACCCCAATTTTTCGTCATAATTTTTAAGAACCCTTTATACGCTTTTCTTCCAAGATGAGTATTCTATATTGTTCCCAGAAAAGTCTTTAAGTTTCCGCACTGGTAATTTATTTTACTCGCCGATGTTGCGAGCTAATTCCCTTTTTATACCCTTGCAGAGGGTATTATAATTTTGGTCAAAAGTGTGCAACGCAGTGAAGGAGACATCTCCGACCCTATAAAGTATATATATTCTTGATCAGGATCACCTCCTGAGTCGATATAAGCATGTCCGTCTGTCCGTCTGTCTGTCTGTCCGTCTGTCTGTCGGTTTCTACGCAAACTAGTCTCTCAGTTTTGGAGCTATCGAGTTGAAACTTTGCACACATCCTTCTTTTCTTTGCAGGTAGTATATAAGTCGGAACGGCCGGGATCGGTAGACTATATCCTATAGCTGCCATATAACTGATAACTTTGGTGTTTTTTAAGTTAGAGGGTTGGGACTTTCCACACATGTTATATTTGACCAAAATATCTTGTGTACAATTTCATAAGGATCGGCCGACTATATCCTATAGCTGTCATAGAACGATCGAAATTGACATAACTTTGGTGTTTTTTAAGTTAGAAAGATGGGATTTGGTACAGATTCTATTTTGGGAAAAACAATCTGATCTACCAATTTTCATAAGGATCGGCCGACTATATACGATCCGCTATATATCTAATAATATAAGATGCGTGGCGCCACCTAGCGGAATGCGACTGTACTGCAAGGGTATATAAACTTCGGCTCCGCCCGAAGTTAGCTTTCCTTTCTTGTTATAATTAAATCTGAAAAGTTTTAGAAAGCTTTTTCCTAATTTTTTTCTTAAAAATCTAGATTTAAGTCTTTGTAAGGGTTTTCTTTTAATTGGAGTTACTAATTTACTTTTAATAATATTAAATTGTAACGAACTGTTTTTGCTATTGTTTGCTCGCAATAAATGCCGCGACTAGCTCATAAAATTTGGGGGTACGTTCCACCGAATTTATAGATTCGACGTGATTGCCCGAGCCCAGAAACAACACGGTATGCTTCGTTTAATACAAATCCCCTTTATTATGTTAAATTTACAAAAATGGTGAATTTCACCGGCCGCTTGGCTCAGCCGACCGACCGCTCGTCCTCCCGTCGATCCCCGATCCCCGCTCCGGGTTGGTGCCAATACACACGCCCTCCCAAAGCTTGCGCCCGGCAGATCGTGTGGTCTTGGTGCCTGGCGCCGAAATGACTCACGGTTCCCTTCGTTTGGACTCACGGACTCTGGTTGTGGGGCCTGTGTTGTTGCTGTTGTCTTCTTCGCTGCTCTTTTTTTTTATACTTATTTTTTTTTCCTTTTTTTTGTTTATTTTTTTTTATTTTTATTTTGTTTTTGTTTTGTTTTTTTTCATCAGCCAAGTTTTCGAAAAGTTATATTCTGATTCCCATACTGGCTTTTTTATACCCTTGCAGAGGGTGTTATTATTTTTGGTCAAAAGTGTGCAACGCAGTGAAGAAGACATATCCGACCCTATTAAGTATATATATTCTTGATCAGGATCACCTCCTGAGTCGATATGAGCATGTCCGTCTGTCCGTCTGCCCGTCTGTTCGTCTGCCCGTCTGTCTGTCTGTCTAGATAAGGATCGGACGACTATATACGATCCGCTATATATTTAATAATATAAGATGCATGTCGCCACCCAGCGGACTACGACTCAATTGCAAGGGTATATAAACTTCGGCTCCGCCCGAAGTTAGTTTCCCTTTCTTGTTTTTTTCTGATTCCCATATTGACTTGCTGAATTTTTGAACGTTCGGGTTTTTTGATATCCGATTGGAGTCTTAGACTTCCATGATACTCAAGCATATGCAGTTTTTGTCAAAATTTTGCCATGCCCCCTTTCACCCCCAAAATTAAAATCTTACACGTGCCGAGTAAGAATATTTTATATGTTTAATTTTGTACACCTATATAAAATTTTTTCGTCGTCAAAATTGATATCAGATATTTTGGGCTTGGTAAGCAGGTTTATCAACGGTATGATTCCTCGTCAAGATTTTTTTTATATGATAGAGATTAGAAGAAAAATTAAGATCTTTACCTATACTAGTTTTTTAATAGGTGTACTACACAACTTTCGTCACACAACTATTGTTTCAATTTCACTTTAGGGTTGTGTGGCCCCCTGTTGCCTATTTTGAGTGATTTCAAAAACATCGACAAGCTGGTACGTTCCACCGAATTTATAGATTCGACGTGATTGCCCGAGCCCAGAAACAACACGGTATGCTTCGTTTAATACAAATCCCCTTTATTATGTTAAATTTACAAAAATGGTGAATTTCACCGGCCGCTTGGCTCAGCCGACCGACCGCTCGTCCTCCCGTCGATCCCCGATCCCCGCTCCGGGTTGGTGCCAATACACACGCCCTCCCAAAGCTTGCGCCCGGCAGATCGTGTGGTCTTGGTGCCTGGCGCCGAAATGACTCACGGTTCCCTTCGTTTGGACTCACGGACTCTGGTTGTGGGGCCTGTGTTGTTGCTGTTGTCTTCTTCGCTGCTCTTTTTTTTTATACTTATTTTTTTTTCCTTTTTTTTGTTTATTTTTTTTTATTTTTATTTTGTTTTTGTTTTGTTTTTTTTCATCAGCCAAGTTTTCGAAAAGTTATATTCTGATTCCCATACTGGCTTTTTTATACCCTTGCAGAGGGTGTTATTATTTTTGGTCAAAAGTGTGCAACGCAGTGAAGAAGACATATCCGACCCTATTAAGTATATATATTCTTGATCAGGATCACCTCCTGAGTCGATATGAGCATGTCCGTCTGTCCGTCTGCCCGTCTGTTCGTCTGCCCGTCTGTCTGTCTGTCTAGATAAGGATCGGACGACTATATACGATCCGCTATATATTTAATAATATAAGATGCATGTCGCCACCCAGCGGACTACGACTCAATTGCAAGGGTATATAAACTTCGGCTCCGCCCGAAGTTAGTTTCCCTTTCTTGTTTTTTTCTGATTCCCATATTGACTTGCTGAATTTTTGAACGTTCGGGTTTTTTGATATCCGATTGGAGTCTTAGACTTCCATGATACTCAAGCATATGCAGTTTTTGTCAAAATTTTGCCATGCCCCCTTTCACCCCCAAAATAAAAATCTTACACGTGCCGAGTAAGAATATTTTATATGTTTAATTTTGTACACCTATATAAAATTTTTTCGTCGTCAAAATTGATATCAGATATTTTGGGCTTGGTAAGCAGGTTTATCAACGGTATGATTCCTCGTCAAGATTTTTTTTATATGATAGAGATTAGAAGAAAAATTAAGATCTTTACCTATACTAGTTTTTTAATAGGTGTACTACACAACTTTCGTCACACAACTATTGTTTCAATTTCACTTTAGGGTTGTGTGGCCCCCTGTTGCCTATTTTGAGTGATTTCAAAAACATCGACAAGCTGCCCCGTGGCTTTGCAGAAATCGGTAGAGAAATTTTAATGAAAAAAATTTGGTTTGATTCACAAGGATTGTTTAATTTGTGATTAAGCTGCGTTAAAAAAAATAATACATTCAGTGAACTAAATTGTTAAAACTAACATATTTTTAAATCTCTAATCAAATCTCTTGCCTTTTCAACAATAGGATAAATCACTTCAGAGTTTGTTTGACCTTAATAATAAAATAATACAAAAAACAAAAAAGTGATTTTTTTATTAAGCAATAAGGCAACCTTTCCAACTTACACTACAAATGTTTTTGTCTATTCTAAACCACTCGGAATTCGGTGGCTTTATAGTTATACCCATACAGGGGTGCTACAGAAAGCTAGATTGCTTGTCGATGAAATATGCTGGAGAGCCTTATTAAATGCAGTGCGGATGCAAAGATTCTTTCATTCAACTTCTATATTGGAATGGATCAATAAATATTATTGGACGTTTTTAATGAGTAGCGTCAACCGCCACAACTTTTTTCTTTTCAGTACCCGAATTATAAGCGTTTGTTTATATCGTCCCAGCTAGTATCTTTATGTGACTCCCGGGCTCTCCCAATAGGGCGTTTTTGGTGGGAGGTAAAAGCTGGTGACTTAAATCAAAAGTTTCTCAAGAGTAGGCCAAAAGGAAAACTTGGAATGTTTAAATATTTTGCAAAACTTCTGCATAGAAATAGCTCCAACCATATTTTAAATAGGTGTAAGTAGGAATGCGGATACAGACAAATATAATTCGTCTCAAAATATTCAAAACTTGAGAGAGTTATTCGAAAATACTAGCGGTGCCTATTGGCCGTGTTAACTCCCAGCCGAAAATTGTCTCTTAAACGAGCAGATACAAAATTTGATGTATGTAGAAAAACTGAGCAGAATGTTATGAAAGCGAAATGTCGCCTCTAGTAGCTTTTGATTTACGGGCTGGTTAGCAAGATCCCGTAGGGAATTTGACCGAATTGGGCAGAACCGACGATTTCAATCAATCTGCGAAAGAACATAGCCCGTTGTCTCTAATTGACGGGCGAGCATTGTAGGAAAGCGAATCGTAACCTGTCAAAGCTTTTTGGACTGAGCAGCATCTATCTGACTTAACCCTGACACTGGGCCTTGAACCACTTGAGTGTTGCCTCAATGCCAGAATCAATTGGATCACGAGCCATAGCGCCATGGTGGGAAATGTTAATAATTGCGGTGTCGAGAAGAAATACTCGTGAGCCGGGAGCGAAAAAATTTTTCATTTGTGCCTTAAAGATGCCGCGCTTGGCTGGATTTGTACCGTAAATCGTTATGAGTTATACAATCGGCGAACTTGGACTCTCAGGAGTAACGCTAGGTCCCAGAGTCGTAGTTAAAACCCATTAAAGGCCCGATGAGGCCAGGATGAGAGGAGGTGTGGGAGATAAGATTTGAGGGCCTAAAACAGATGGCTCAGGTGTTCATGGCTCAGTTTGAATTTCGATTAAATGATCCTACTGGTGGTCCTTCTGGCAGGAGAAGCATTCTGAGGCTAGTTGAATTACTGCTGGCGGTTCTAATCGCTGACGATATTTTAAGTAACGCCCTTATTGGCATTGAACAACCAGAATATCTTTATTATGGAGAAAGTGATCTTTTATATGATTAAAAATTTATGATTTAAAATTTAATGATCATTCTTACCGCTGATATTGCTAATTTTGGTTTCTGGCCGATTATTGATACCGGGAATGGCATGGTGGCTTACCGTCTATTGAAGCTGAGTTATTGCCATTTTGCCATGTCTTGCCAACAGTATGTATGGATTTTACATTGCAAAAATGCAGTTACAGAAATGTGTATCATATGTTCGAAAATGCACTCCTGTATGTAACATATACATATGTAGGTACGTTTGAAGATATGCATACATATGTTGGTACGGTTGGTTATAAAACAATATATTTTATTCCAAGTAAAAACAAGGAAATAGGTTGAGGTTAAACTCAAGTTTATATTTCCCTCAACAAAATAAAACGCTCATATAGTCGTTCATTACCACACTTATTTAATTTCAAGTATTGGCTACGCTAAAAGCTTTGGTATTTCTTGTTTAGGTGGAGTCTAGAGTGTTAGAGGCAACTCCTGGGATTTAGATCGGTGTAATTTCTTTTATTGGAACTCTAATGGCATCTGGAAGCGCGCGTTCACAGCTGAACGCACGACATGCCGACTGCACACTTGGCCAAGGCTTAATCAATCTGAGGCTACCGCAGCTACAATCACATCTGCAGCATCCACCACACCGTCCGGCTTGGAGAATGCAGATTGTGGACATCAACGGACCACGAACTCCAAATAATTTTAGTGGGGTTAAACACACCTCCAAAACGGCCCAGATCGAAGCACCAGGACATGGAAAGGATCGCAAATTTAGAGAAGGGGTTCTATCGCCATCTTATGATGAGCAGTTACCGTTACAATTTAGTGCAAATCTGCCACAGTTAAGTGGAGGCTTGCCGCCATATTTAAGCAGTAGTGCGGCAATAGGGCAACACAGGCTGTACAACTGAAAGGTACTCGCGGCCATGTTGTGTCTCAGCCACGGAGCAGCCGGGTTATGTTCGTGGTTATGTTCACGCACCACGGGAGCTAAACCACAGTTGCCTGATCTGCCGAAAGTTGTTGCAAATTATTCAAAAATTGCAAAACCATTAACAAAGCACTTCCTCTCTTTATCTTAAAGCGAACGGACGTGTTTTTTTTGTGCGCACTACGTTTTTGTAAAATTTGCAATAAGCTTTCTATAAACAATCGGTGTTTATTTCTTTACTGATATAAAAACAAATTGCAATTTTTTAGATCCTTATCGCTTCGCGTGTGCAGTGATATATTTGGAGGTAAATAATAATTTATTTAACTTACTTTCCAAACATAGCCCTGCTCTGCTTCTTCATCTCCTACGGTGTTGTTGCTATTCTGTTGCTTCTACTCTCGCTCAATAGAGATTCTTATCTCTATTTCTTTAAATCTTACTAACTGCTCTCTTTAATCTCCCCTTCTCGTTTCCTTGGTACAGTGGTTCAAGGTTCCTCATTAATAAAATAAAATAATATTTTTAAATTAATTATTAATTTTTTTTAATAATTTTTAATAAATTAATTATTTAATTTTTAATAATTTTTAATAAATTAATTATTTAATTTTAAATAATTTTTAATAAATTAATTATTTAAATTTTATTAATTATAGATTTTAAATTTGTCTGTGCATTAAAGTCTTGCAATAAGACAATCTCGTCTTCCCAGCCTACCATCCATTGCTGGCTCTGTGAAAACGTTTTACACGCTAAGTGTGCCGGGTTCACGGCCTCAGTGTCGGATGCAATCTCGCGTAGGTCTGGACTCCACTTCTGCTGTGACGGTTGTCGTGCTGTTCAGGACGAAATGAGGTCGTTCATGAGGCAGACTAAAAGCGGTTTCAGAAGTTGATTAGTGGTTTTCGAAAAATCAATGACCAACTCTGTGCGCTTGATATACAGTTTAGTAGTCTTCAACTACTAATTGAGTCTCCAAAGCGTAAGAAATCCGCTTTTAGTGATGTGCTCGGGTCGAATAATCTTCAGCCTGCTCAGCCGACAACTATGCAGCCGCTTATATCTCTGGCCACCCCAAGGGCCGGACCTGAGAAAAATTCGGCTTCCGAATGTCTCGGACTCAATGAGCAATTGTCCGATATGTCCTCTGTGGCATCGCTTCAAGTGATCCCAGACCCAATAATTCAAACTCCTGTAACAGTCACCAAACAGGGTAATAAACCGTCCGGACCCCCGGTACGCACTGATGCCGCAGTATTAGTTACGGCGGCACCAAAACCCTTGCAGGTGATCCCACCATCAAAACATATTTTTGTTTCCCGGCTTGCCCCTGATACTTCGGAGATTGATATCTCGGCTTACATCAAAGCCAAAGCAAAAGCCGACATAAAGGTGGTGGATATTACAAAATTCAAATATTCTTACATCAGGCACACGTCATCTTTCAAAATACGTGTGCCCTTGCAGATGTTCAAGACGATCTGTTCCGCCAGCTTTTGGCCAGAGAACATTTTCGTCCAAGAACATCAGCCAAGTACGGTGAAAAAAAAGATAACCAAACCTGTGGGTGTAAAACTCCCACATGTTAAGACCACTGATCAACCTTCCACCTCATCTTCCTCAATCTCAAAAAACTAATGTCTAAGGTTTCAATCGAAAATAATTACTTTTTTGACCTTAAGTCTACAGTTAAATCTCAGAAAGTTCGTTTCTTTCGTAAGGCTGACTTTATGAAATTAAATAAGTTAATTTTGCAATTTGATTGGTCTGATTTACTGGCATGCGAGGATATAAACATCGCATTACAAAAATTTTATTACACTTTGAACATGTTTTTCGACGCTTGCGTGCCGTGGAAATATCCGTCCGCTTCAACGAATCCGCCTTGGTATACAAGGCACCTTATAAATTTAAAGAATAGTATGAGTACACTTTTAAACAAACATAGATTATCTGGCTGTACAGTTAGTTATTCAAGATACTTAGTAGCTCGGTCCAATTTCACCGTGCATAACGCAGAATGTTATAGGAGTTATATTCGCCGCTGCAGGATTCAGTTTACTCACTATCCGAAGCAGTTTTATAACTTTGTAAACACTAAGCGTAAACATGTATCTTTTCCCCCACTGCTTACGTTTGAGAACTCTTATGCGAACACCGATCAGGCAATGGCCGATCTCTTTGCACAGTTTTTTCAAACTACCTATTCACCTAGCAGCAGTTTAGCTCAGCCTTACACTTATAATATCCAATCAGCCAACCTTATATTTTGCCCATCTTTCGATCAAAGTGGTGTGTTATCGGATCTTCTTAAGGTTAAGCCCGTGTATTCGCCAGGCCCTGATGGAGTACCAGGCTGTGTTCTGAAGTACTGCGCCGAGGCACTGTGCAAACCGCTTGTTAAACTCTTTAATCTATCGCTGGAAACTTCGATCTTTCCCCTTATGTGGATAGAATCCTTCATTATTCCGCTGCATAAAAAAGGGAAAAAATCCGACGCTGCTAATTATAGAGGCATCTCTAAATTGTCAGCAATTCCAAAGCTTTTTGAAAAACTTATCACTCCACATTTGAAACACCTATGTAGTTCAATAATAACTCCGTGCCAGCATGGCTTCATGAAGCGCCGCTCCACCACTACCAACTTATTGGAGCTAACATCTTTTATCACGGATGGCTTCGGGAATGGCTTACAAACAGACGTCATATACACTGACTTCAGTAAAGCATTTGACTCTGTTAACCATTCGCTTCTTATAAGTGAACTCAGTCTTTTGGGATTCCCAACTGATCTTCTTATGTGGATTTCGAGCTACTTATCAGGGAGAACCCAACGTGTTTTCTTTAAAGATGTTACCTCGCGTTTAGTCCGCGCCACATCGGGGGTGCCCCAAGGAAGCCATCTTGGACCCCTACTTCTTACTCTGTTTATTAACGACTTGCCCCTTGCCTTAACTAATTCACTTGTACTTATGTACGCTGATGACGTTAAGCTATGCCTTCAGTATAAATTCACTAGCGCCCAGTCTAGACTTCAATCCGATTTGGATAAACTTCAAAATTGGTGTTTACCAAATAACCTAAAGCTTAATGGATCGAAATGTAAACTTATGTCTTTTTACCGATCTAGTCCTCACCAGGCTATGTACTTTCTCTATGGGAACGCCTTAGAACGATTAACTCAGGTTAACGATCTAGGTGTCCTATTAGATTTGAAACTTAAATTTACCGACCATGTATCTACCATGGTTAATAAAGCTATGGGTGTGCTTGGTTTTATTAAAAGATGGTCAAAAGAATTTAATGACCCGTACATAACTAAAACGTTATATACATCACTGGTCCGTCCGATTCTTGAGTATGGATCGTGTGTCTGGAGTCCTCAATATGGAGTACACCAAGATCACATTGAATCTGTACAAAAAAACTTTCTTACTTTTGCTCTTAGGGGACTTAATTGGGATGCAAATCTTTACCTCCCCTCTTATCATAGTAGACTTTTACTAATCAACTTACCAACATTAACAAATCGTAGAACGATGCTGGGTGTCATGTTTCTATATAATCTTATTTATGGAAATATAGACAGCCAGCATTTACTAACACGCGTAAATTTTAACTTTTCTAGTAGAAGGACTAGAAACTTTCGTCCTCTACTCCTCAGCCATTGTAGTTCGACATATGCCCAACACGATCCGTTCAGGGTATTATGTTCGGACTACAATGGTCTCTACCACATCTTGTCACTTTGCTCTACTAACAATCTTAAATCGCTTATATTAACCGCCTTATCTGTGCAACACTCTTCCTCGTAATATCTTTCTCCTAATCCTCGCTTATCTATCTCGGATCTATTCCCGTGATTCGAGCCGTACGTTACGCGGCAGCGTCCCTCGGTCGGTTGGACGGGAGGTGGGCTGTACGTATGCAGTGGGAACCGCGCAAAAAAAGTATTTAAATGGCAAAAATATAAAGGTTTAAAAAATAATATCCAAAAAATATTCTATACAGATAGATGACTCAACTCCACAAGCTACACAAGACAGTATTATCTCAAGACAATCACTGTGGACGGAAGTCCACGAGGTGACGACCTGCATGCCTAGGCGTGCGCGAGGAAACTCTATATATAGCCGAAGAATTAAAACTTTTCTGTAGGCAACCGATCTAAATGAATGATATACCAATCGAAAGGTATTGTTTCAATTAGATAATTTTTGTCGAAACATATTCCAAAAGTTATTTGGCTTGGGAGAAATTAGTGTGAAAGTACAAAAATTTTTAATCACTAAAGTCCCCATTTATGTGTCCCCATAAAGACACATTTTAGTCCCCAGATAGAATATTTTTATATATTTGCATTCTAGAGCTAAATACGCGCACCCGATCCGACATTTCATTCAGAAGTTATTCGATAAATTCGATTTTTTCTTCTTCTTCAAAATGAAGCCAGTTGTCGGTTTGTCGGTTTGTCTGTTTGCACTATTTTTTTCGTAAAAATCATGAAAAAATTTGAATATGTTTGTTACTATCATATGAGCAACTATTGTTCTACAACTTTTTGAAATACCTTAAGTTTACGTCAAAAAATTAAAAAAACTTTGTTAATGAAAAAATGCATAACTTTATAATTAAAAAAGATATTAAAAAGAGCTTTACACCGTGAATGGTTTTTTAAATATCAATTTCACTTTCTTTGAGACCAAACGTCTATATAGTATAAAAAAAAAAATACACTGAAAATAAACTTTTTTTTTAAGAAAAAAATTATTTTTCACAATTTGGTCGACTGATCCTTTTTATATTGCACGTGGAGATAGCTTTTGAGATGACGCAACTTTTGATATATCGCTCATATCTGGCAAAATCCGTTAACTCAAGATATAGTCCTGTAAGTGCAGCTACCCATTTAGTGCAGCCTCCTGTGAAGCTTGCATTTACTTATACATGTGTGTGTATTTGATTGGCAACTTTGCTTTTTGGAGTCTGCATATATTTGGTCAATACCCTAAGAAATATGGAGTATATCTTTTCAGATTTTAGTTTATATATTTAAAAATAAAATCCAAATAAAAAGGTCTTAAAAAGTAAAACGTAAACATTGACACAACTTGGACTCGAACCCAGGCCCTCCGTGTTAGGAACCACGACGCTCTCCATTCGGCCAACCTCGAACTTTGCTGCTTGATGGCAACTTTTGATGTAATTCTGCTTTGTGTTTCAGTGTCTCAAGTCTTAAAGAGAAGAATGCAAAATTTTATGAGTAGAAAGCTTTATATGCATATGCCCCCACTGAGCATAAAATGCATATAAATAAAACTCTGCTTTACTTAAAAAAACCAGGCAAACCAACTCCGCTAATACTTTTCTAATATTTATTATTTTATATCGCACACCCAAAATAAATTGTTACATTCAACAATTGGTTTAACTAGAAAAACGTAATTTCCAGTTTTTTAAATTTTTTATCTTTGCGCATTTATTTTAGATATAATACATGTTTATTATATGATTGATCGGATATGCCAAAACTTTTTTTTTTTTTATAAGTTAGAAGGATGGGGCTTAGTACAGATTGCATTTTGGGCAATCTTATCCGATTTGCAAAATTTTATTAGGATAATTGGCTTAACTTTGTTGTTTTTGAAGCTAGAATGATGGGCCTATCTATGGTTTCCGTTTTGGGCAATCTAATCCTATGTTTCATAAGAATCGGCCGATATATCCTATACCTGCCATATAATTGAAAGATCGGAAATGGCCCAACCATTATATTTTTAAAGATGCTTGGGGCTGTTTCCAATATTTTTATTAGAAATTTTGTTGATGGTGAAATTCTCATAAGGATCGGACAACTATATACGATCCGATATATATAATAATAATATAAGCTTCTGCTTAACTGCAAGGGTATATCAACGGCTACGCTCGAAGTTAGCTTTCCTTTCTTGTTGTACCCTTGCAGAGGGTATTTTAAATTTGGTCAAAAGTGTGCAACTCAGTGAAGGAGACATCTCCGACCCTATAAAGTATATATATTCTTGATCAGGATCACCTCCTGAGTCGATATAAGCATGTCCGTCTGTCTGTCGGTTTCTACGAAAGCTAGTCTCTCAGTTTTAAAGCTATCGAGTTGAAACTTTACACACATCCTTCTTTTTCTTGCAGGTAGTACATAAGTCGGAACGGCTGGGATCGGTCGACTATATCCTATAGCTGCCATTAACCTGATTGATCAGAAATTCCATAACTTTGGGGTTTTTTAAGTTAGAGGGTTGAGACTTTCCACACATGTTATATTTGGCCAAAATATCTTATGTACAAAATTTCATAAGGATCGGCCGACTATATCCTATAGCTGTCATAGAACGATCGGTATTGGCATAACTTTGGTTCTTTTTAAGTTGGAAAGATGGGACTTGGTACAGACTCTATTATAGACAAAATAATCTGATTTGCCAAATTTCATAAGGATCGGCCGACTATATCCTATAGCTGCCATATAACTGAACGATCGGAATTGGCATAACTGCAAGGGTATATCAACTTCGGCTCCGCCCGAAGTTAGCTTTCCTTTCTTGTTTTTTTTTTATCGTTTATTATATAGTAAAAGTCTCATAAGGATAGGCCTCTCATCTGTTTGAGACAATTTGGTTTCCCACAACTACGAAACAATTTTGGATTTTAAATAAATTTTTGGCAAAATTTTTAATTTAAATTTTTAAACTAACCAAATTCCAAAACCTTTTTAAAATAAAAATACGTATAACTTCAAAACCACTGTAGCTATCGAAAAATTCTTTACGTCTTTGGAAAGTTACCAATTGGAATAATTACCACCTTCTTAAATGTCAAAATCTATGGAGTTAATAAAAAAGAGTTTTGATGTTTATCCTTACAATTAAAGTATTCCTAACTGTGTGAATCGCCAGTCCAGAGGTTACTTCCATATATATATATTCCATATATTATGTGTTCTATTTTAAATGAATTGAAGATCAATATATACAAAAAAACAACTGATATCATATAAAAAACCTCTTGACGAGGTAAAGTACCGGTGACGAACCTGGATGCGAAACCCAAAATATCTGATTTCAATTTTAGTGACGAAAATATGCTATATAGGTGTGCAAAATTGCATAAATGGTATTTCTTTATAGGGAGTTTTACTCCAAAAATAGTATATAAGCCCGGAACAACAAATATTTTGCCGACGCATTATCTCGAAAAAAATTTAATAATATAACAAACAGTAATTTAGAACAAACAGGACAGCCAAATTCAGATCAAGACACATAGGACTCCGATGCAAGTAGTTTTGAAAATGAAATGATAAGAGACCCGTACACCTTTAAATCAATTTAACCAGCAACTGTTATTAACAACGGGGAGGTATACAATACAAAAGTCAAGTTTTTGACAAAACCAGACATATAATAGAATATGATTATAATTTATATTAAGAATGTATCTACCACATACCACAATGAATAATTTTTTATCAGGTGCTTGTACTACACCTTATTTTATTAACAAACTCAGAAATAATTAACTATACAAGTAATAAGTATCTTTTATTTGAGGACAATAAAGACATATTGACGTATGATTCATACTCAGATTTATTTCACGTGACTATATTAGAACAAAACATTCTATACAAGAACAAAATTTATCTAATTTTATCATATATTGAATTATGTAGGACGTGTAATGGCGATGACTATCATTGTTTCTAGAACATATCATTTTCGAAATGTATGTGTGTCAACTACAATTAACGAATGGTATCCAACAGTCACCATATCTTTGGAATACTCATCCAAAGTTGAAATCTCCGATTTTCTACATTAATTTTTGGTCTTCTATGATTTTTCCCAAAACATTTTCCTATGGAAGATATTTTGTTTTTCATTAAAATCAGAAGATCATACAATGTTTTAATTTTGGATTTAAGGGAAATCTCGATATAATTTTATGGATTTTTTTAGAGGAGGTGAAAAAATATTTTTGTCAATTAAATTGAAGTTTTTACTCTTATATTTTCAAAAAGAATCCATGAAAGTACCAGCTGAATCTGCAATAGATACGTTTTGAACACAGAAACAGTTTTAGATGTCTTTTTTCATGGTACTTCCGATCCATGAAGAACCAAAACGATCTAGGTGAGCTGACTAGTTTGTGAGAGTGAGGATTTTTGTTGGATCCTTCAAAAAAGTTACTACTAAGCGATAAAAAAGTAACGTTTTTTTTCCGTTAAGAATAGGCGTTATTACACTGTTAAAGAGTGTATTATATTTGTAACGGTTACAAATTTAAAAAAAAAAGCTTCTTACTGCTTCTATAGATAAACTAAACGATCGGAAATGACAAAACTTTGGGTTTCTAAAGATATAATGTTTATACAGATTCCATTATGAGCAAACTAATCAGATCTATCCAGTTAAACTAAGATCGACCGACTACATCCTATAGCTGCAAATAACTGAACGATCGAAAATGATACAACGTCTTTGGTTTTTTTTCCAAATTTTTTTTGATATAAAATCAAAAAAAAAATCAAAAAAAAGAAAATTGATATAAAATCAAAATATTCATAAAGATTGTCCCACTATATCCGATCTGATAACAATAGAAACTGCTACTTAACTGCAAGGGTATATTCAATTCCTTTTCGTCCGAAGTTAGTTTTCCTTTCATGTTTTTCACTAATCCGATCTTTTATCCGGGACAAGCTGATCAAGAAGTCAAATCAGCCAAGTTTTCGAGAAGTTATATTCTGATTCCCATACTGGCTTTTTTATACCCTTGCAGAGGGTATTATTATTTTTGGTCAAAATTGTGCAACGCAGTGAAGGAGACATATCCGACCCTATTAAGTATATATATTCTTGATCAGGATCACCTCCTGAGTCGATATGTGCATGTCCGTCTGTCCATCTGCCCGTCTGTCCGTCTGCCCGTCAGTCCGTCTGTCTGTCTGTCTGAATAAGGATCGGCCGACTATGTACGATCCGCTATATATCTAATAATATAAGATGCGTGTCGCCACCTAGCGGACTGCGACTCAACTGCAAGGGTATATAAACTTCGGCTTCGCCCAAAGTTAGCTTTCCTTATTAATTTTTTTTTTTAATTTGTTGATTCCATACTTCTATAAGAAATACAGCTACTCTTTTTTCTTCTTAGCAGACTCCTTTTTTATTCACGCAGATCAAGTTTGTCTCAAACCAAACGAGTTTTGGCAAATATTTGGATTAAATATTTCTTTTTGAATATTTCTACCTATATGTCGGTATATCGTTCCGTGAACCAAGAACCGAATCCATAGGTTCATAATGTTAAAAATGCAAGCTTGTATGCTTTGTACATATGTCTCATATATACTGAACAGTAAATATTAAGTCTTAAAAAGGCACTAATGTGAAAATCGTCTGCTTGACGTGAGTTCGCACAAAAAAAAAAGAAAAACATTTTCATATGAAATCTTTTGTCATCTTAAAATGTGTTGAAAATAAAAGGAACAATGATTGAAAAGAAAACATTACTTATATGAGAATTATCAAAAAGAACGGTAGTAAGGTGAGAACGTTTTTGTGAGACTAAGGAGATTATTTTCTAAATCTTATTCGTTATGTTTTAATCTACTGAAGTGGTATTGTTTTTCACATTTATCTTTGATGGGCTTATGTTTCAGAGCCCAAGAAAAATATGCACGCACATATTTATATATGTTTGTATATATGTATACGTATAAAACTCGATTGTACTATAATTTAGCTAAAATACGGATAGTATCAATGCTTCATCATGTTAGGGTTTCCAAAGTAAAATGAAACTTTGCGCAAATACCAATCCAAAGGTTTTGAATAAAGTTTTTATAATATTTAATATATAATATATAATATATAATA
>JAJJHT010015775.1:89976-147548 GCA_021223865.1 Drosophila pandora | reverse complement strand
TTGAAAGAACGGAGTATAAATGGATTGGAATCGATAACAGAATATGATAAGAGAATATGCAAATTTCGGAAAAATACCCAATCTTTTATCTTCGAAAATACCAAGGTTGCGTCAATTTCGGTTTTTCACTTATATGGCAGCTATGAAATCCACCGATCCTTTTAAAATATGCCAATAGTTTAGTTCAGTTATATTTCAATCAGTTATATGGCAGCTATAGTATATAGCTGCTCATAGCCATGATTATATCGGTAAATGCTTATATTTGTTAAAAATGATGTAACTAAATTCCTTACGATTATTATTTATTCAGATAGGACGCAAACAGACAATTTTTCAATTTTTCAATCCGCGTAGGTTCCATGATATGGCTTTACAAAATAAGCAATTTCACTTTGTTAAACAAAAACCCAAATTTTCCATAAAATATACACACATGTGTACGTAACACGAAGTTTCATAGGTTACTGCATTAAATTAGCAGCTCCAATTATAGGACTATATCAATTTGGACGGCAGTACACTTGGTGACGAACCGTATGCCTTGTCTTGTGAGAGGAGACACAATATATTGCCGTATATATAGACACTGATAACACAGGCCAACAGCAAAAAATCTCCACGCATAATTTCACCTGCTCCATAACCTTTAAACCATAACAAATCTAAAACTGTTTCTATGTTCAAAATGTATATATTGCAGGTTCAGCTTGTTCAGTAAATTTCTGTAAATTGTAGATAGCCATGACTTTTGGAAAATATGAGATTTTAAACTCCAATTTAATTGACGAAAATCTTGTTTAACCATCTACAATAAATTTAATAAAATTATCGAGTTTTCCCTTAAATCCAAAATTGAAACATGGTATGATCTACTGATTTCAATGAGAAACAAAAAATCTTCCATAGGAAAATGTTTGAGGAAAAATTATAGAAGACCAAAAATTAATGTAGAAAGTCGGAGATTTCAAATTTGGATGAGTGTTTCAAAGATATGGTAACTGCATCTAGCAGTTACGTCTGCCATTTTTTAATTTTAGTTGGTTTACATACATTTTAAAAATGAAATGTAATGAAAATAATGATGGTCAAGGCAATTACAGGGCCTTCATAATGCAATATATGGTAAAATTTGATCAATTTATTCTCTTAGGTGTACCGCGGAAACTGTGCGTGGTAGAACCTATGTTTGTTCTGGACTTTGGTTCAGGGGAGCCTAAAGATTATGAAGCAGGTGAAATTTTTCGTGGAGGAAAAAAAAATGGAAATGGTTGGCCTGTGTAATATAAGTTGCTGCTTAACTGGAAGGATATATCAACTTTGACTCTGCCCAAAGTTAGCTTTCCTTTTTTGTATATACATGGTTTACGATTATGCTGCAATTCAAATTTAGTTCAGGCACTACTTTGTTAATTCCTTTATTATTTCATTAATAGTTAAACAAGTAACATCTGTTTTAACTGCTTCAACCCCAAATTTTTGTCTATCTTGGCTCCATTAACCATGGAGCGAGCTTTCTAAATTTAAGACCTTTAAAAACCTTCAAAAAATTTAAGAACTTTAGATTGAAATGGGCTTCACTTTTAGCAAGAAAGCCTTTAAAAATTTTAAATGCTTCAGNATAACCAGTAAATAGTTCTTTGTACATCTATTGTAGAAGACAAAATCAGACCACACACAACTGAATGTACTATAAATAATGATTGCTGTACGTAATTGTTACCTTTAAGCTTTTTTTAAGGCGGTTGCGGTATTAAATTCTTTTCATTCATACAAGCTTTATTTACAATACTTTTGAAAATTTTCAACCGAATCATCTTTTTAAATACTTATATCTTGGAAAAATTTGTTTTTTTACTATTCAATTAAATTTGCCTTTGCCACTAGCAGGCGATTTTAACTTTAAGATATGCTGATACATTTTTAGAAATCTAAGGTTTCATAAAAACCATAAAGTTAGAGGGATTGGACTTTATTCGGATTCCATATTGTGCAAAACTTATCCGGTCGTCAATCCAAAATGACACAACGTTGGAAATTTAAAAATAAAAGCACGAATTCAATAAACTCTTGTAAACTTCAAGTACCGGGTATTAAATGAATGGAAAAACAAGAAAGCAAAGCTAACTTCGGGCGGAGCCGAAGTTGATATACCCTTCGTTCAGTCCGATCGTTTAGTCATATGGCCGCTATAGGATATAGTGGCCAATCCTGATGAAATTTGGCAGAACAAATGAGATTGCCCAAAATGGAATCCGTAGAAAGTCCCATCATTCTAGCTTAAAAGACACCAAAGTTATGCCAATTCCGATCGTTCAGTTATATGGCAACAATAGGATATAATCGGCCAATCTTTATGAAATTCGGCAATTCAGATAATTTTTTCAAAAATAGAATCTCTACCAAGTCCCATCCTTCTAACTTAAAAAACATCAAAGTTATGCCAATTCCGATCGTTTTATGACAGATATAGGATATAGTCGGCCGATCCCTATGAAACTTTGTACATAAGATATATGGGCCGAATATAACATGTGTGGAAAGTCCCAACCCTCTAACTTGAAAAACACCAAAGTTATGGCAGCATGCATGCTTCATGTAATGCATGCATGTAATACGACCATCCCCGCACACACCACAGACCCCGCAAAAGCACTGTAAGGTATTACTTTGCGGAGAAGGGTTGGCTAATCTAAGCATTCTCCCTTAAGCGACGATCATTTTCTAGTCTCTTTAAGTCGCCCTGTGTATAGATTATTAATTGCTCCGGAGCCGGTAAAGCTCTTGCCTTCATGCGATACCTCCTACAAATATAGACAAAGTGCTCTGGGTCTTCTTCTGCTCCTGGGCAGTTAGGGAATTCTGTGCTTTCCTCGCTTCCGATTCTGTGGAGGTACTTTCTGTATCCCCCGTAGCCTGAAAGGAACTGTGTAAGTTTGTAATCTACTTGGCCCTTGCCTCTTCAGATGCACTCTTGTAGGTTAGGGATTATTCTATGCGTCGATCGGCTTTTGGTTGCCTTTGCCGGGCGAACCTCTCAATGACCTTCTGGGATACAATACTTTTCCATTGTTAAGTGGATTCATGATCTCCTCCGCTTCGTTTGCCGGAATGTCGATAGGGATCATTCCTGCCAAGCCGAGGGCTGTATCCTCCGAGATGGTTCTGAAGCCCAATATGACACGTAACGCTGCAAGCCGGTATGATGCCCCCAGCTTCCTCCTAAGCCCTTGGTTTCCTCGGACTTATGCTGCCAATATCGGCGCTGCATACAGTAGGACCGACGTGACGACACTGGCCAGAAGGCGTCTCCTTTCTTCTTTTGGACCTCCATTGTTTGACAGGATCCGAGAGAGAGCTCCTTGGATTCCAGCTGATTTTTTGGTCACGTACTCCACGTGAGCTCCGTATAACAGCCTGTTGTACGGCATGACTCCTAAATACTTTATTGGATCCTTGGATCTTATTGAGCAGTTGCCCACTTGGATGGTAATATGTTCCACCTTCTTTATGCTTGTGAAGAGGACCCCTCCGTTTTGTGTGCCGCCAAGTGTAGTGTCGAGTCCGCCATCCATGCCGATATGCACTTTATCGCATTGTTCGCCTTGGTCTCCACTTCCTTGGTTACCTTGGCTACCACCACCAGGGCAAGATGTCCTACAAAAAAAACCAACAACTAGTTTTTTATGAATATGAAAAACTATTGGTATTATAATTTTGGTCAAAAGTGTGCAACGCAGTGAAGGAGACATCTCCGACCCTATAAAGTATATATATTCTTGATCAGGATCACCTCCTGAGTTGATATAAACATGTCCGTCTGTCCGTCTGTTTGTCGGTTTCTACGCAAACTAGTCTCTCAGTTTTAGAGCTATCGAATTGAAACTTTGTACACATCTTTCTTTTCCTTGCAGGTAGTACATAAGTCGGAACGGCCGGGATCGGTTGACTATATTCTCTATCTGCCATATAACTGATTGATCGGAAACGCCATAACTTTGGTGTTTTTTAAGTTAGAGGATTGGGACTTTCAGAATGATGGGTTTTTCTACGGATTCCGTTTTGGATAATCTAATCCGATCCGAAGGTTCGGTCGACTATATCCTTTACCTGCCATATAACTGAACGATTGAAAATAGCACGACCTTGCTGTTTTTAAAGATGCTTGGTGCTGTTTCTAACATTTTATTAGAACATTAATTTGATGGTGAAATTCTCACAAGGAGCAACCAACTATATACGATCCGTTACATATATAATAATATAAGCGGCTACTTAACTGCAAGGGTATATCAACTTCGGCTACGGCGTTACTTAAGTTATTTAAGATGCTCTTTGAAATTTTGAGCTTACACTACAATGTGTGTACATACCGTTCGTATATGCACATATGTGGGTGATAAATTAATAAAAATAAACTAATTTAAAGACAAGACAAGTTGATATATCCTTGAAACTTATTTCCTAAGACATATTTCGTAATATCGGCTAGTTAACCAATCTTTGGGAAAGTTTGAATTTTAAGCTACTTTCTTATAATAAAAACTTTGAAAAAAGTCTCAATCTATCTTCAGATATATGGCAGCTATAAAATATAGTTGGCCGATCTTTGTGAATTTGGTCGATCGGATGAGTTCACACAAATTATAATCCATAGATTCCATCCTTACTATGGATTCCATCCATCCTTCTAACTTTAAATACACCAATCTGTGGCTTTCCGATAGTCGTATGGCAGCCATTGGGAATAGTAGATCGATCCGGCTGTTCCGAATTAAAAACTGCTACAAATGAAAGAAGGATGTGTGGAAAGTTTGAACATCTCTAACATCTCTAGAATATTTTACTAAATATTCAAGTTGATCCGACTAATAGTTTCGGAGATACAGCCTTGAATAGGTAGACGCTCGAAGTGGGGTATAGGCAGAGCGCAAACCTTTAAACGCGTTTTTCTCGCGAACTACTCAACCAATCTTAATGAAATTTTACACAGAACTTCAAACATTTACAAGGTATTAACCGAAGAATTTTTTTTTTAATTACAAATATTTAAAAAATACATTTTCATAAAAATTTTTTTTTAACAAGAAAGGAAATCTAATTTTGGTTAGAGCCGAATATTATATTTACTCTTGCAGTTGAGTCGCAGTCCAATATATATTTGGTTAGAGTCGCAGTAAATATATAACGGATCGTATATAGTTGGCCGACCCTTATGAAATTTGGCATATCGAATTATTTTGCCCAAAGAGGCATCCATTGAAAATCCCATCCTTCTAACTTGAAAAACAACGAAGTTATGGAATTTCCGATCAATCAGTTATATGGCAGCTATAGGATATAGTTGGCCGATCCTTATGAAATTCGATTCGGTCGATCCTTATGAAATTTTGTACATAAGATATTTTGGTCAAATATAACATGTGTGGAAAGTACCAACCTTCTAACTTCAAAAACACCAAAGTTATGGCAGATTCTATTTTGGGAAAAACAATCTGATTTGTCGAATTTCATAAGGATCGGCCAACTATATCCTCTAGCTGTCATATAACTGATTGATCGGAAATGCCATAACTTCGTTGTTTTTCAAGTTAGAAGGATGGGAGTTTCAATGGATTCCTCTTTTGGCAAAACAATTCGATATACCAAATTTCATAAGGATCGGCCAACTATATACGATCCGCTATATACCTAATAATATAAGATACGTGGCGCCACCTAGCGGACTGCGACTCAACTGCAAGGGTATATAAACTTCGGCTCCGCCCGAAGTTAGCTTTCCTTTCTTGTTTTATTTTGGTTTCTGATGATCCTTAAAAATGAGACTAGTTCGCGTAAAAACAGACAGACGGACATTCTTATGTCGACTCAATAGGTGATCAAGAATTTACTTTATATGGTCTTCATCTCAGCGTTACACAGTTTGAACACAATTATAATACCCTCTGCAATGGTATAATAATTTTCTATTTTTTTATTAGAAAGAAAAGTATTTGTATGGAATATCTTTAATTTTAAAAATTTAGAAGTTTTGGATAATTACACGGTGCGACAGTGAAAAAACACTTGTGAAACGAGATAGTGTAGGTTGTTAATCTGGTCGAAGAGAACTCAAAAATATTTTTTTTATATTTTTGGAACCCTCCAATTTTTTTTTATTTAAAAAAACCCGTTTTTCGGGACTTTTTTGCTCTTAAAAATTCCTGAACGCGTTTTTTTCAACCGATTTCAAAATTTTCGGTGTTTTTCAATAGTTAAATGTTGTAGCTTTTGAAAAAAAAATATATCTTCGATTTTGTTGAACAAAAAGGACAAAATTTTTACACCTGAAACTGAAGTTTTCGATTTTTATTCGTGTTTTTCGGATTTTGATGCCAGTTTTTCGGTAAAACTTACTAAAATTTTGTCATTTTTGTCACATATCAATGTTGTCTCATTCATTCTGAATAAAACGAGACAAATTTCATCAAAAAATTATGAAAATTGGTGAAGTTATAACGCTTTTCCCAAAAAAAGTCAATTCAACCTTGCGTGCGCTCCGGAGTACCTGTGTGTATATGTCAGGAATATGCTCTTCTTCTTATAGTGCTCCCATGGTTTTATTGACTTTTTTTGGGAAAAGCGTTATAACTTCAACAATTTGTATTATTTTTTAATGAAATTTGTCTCGTTCTATTCAGTATTATTGAGACAATATTAATATGTGGCATAAATGACAAACTTTTTGTCAGAAGAAAGCAATATACTCTTATTTGAGTTGACTATACGCCCGCTAGGTTGAGTTGACTTTTTTTGGGAAAAGCGTTATAACTTCACCAATTTTCATTATTTTTTGATGAAATTTGTCTCGTTTTATTCAGAATGAATGAGACAACATTGATATGTGGCAAAAATGACAAAATTTTAGTAAGTTTTACCGAAAAACTGGCATCAAAATCCGAAAAACACGAATAAAAATCGAAAACTTCAGTTTCAGGTGTAAAAATTTTGTCCTTTTTGTTCAACAAAATCGAAGATATATTTTTTTTTCAAAAGCTACAACATTTAACTATTGAAAAACACCGAAAATTTTGAAATCGGTTGAAAAAAACGCGATCAGGAATTTTTAAGAGCAAAAAAGTCCCGAAAAACGGTTTTTTTTAAATAAAACAAAATTGGAGGGTTCCAAAAATATAAAAAAAATATTTTTGAGTTCTCTTCGACCAGATTAACAACCTACACTATCTCGTTTCCCAAGTGTATTTCGTTTTTTTTTTTTTGTCGCACAGTGTTATCAAACTCTTAATTTTAATTTTATCAGACGTTGTTATTATTATCATAATATATACATATAGAAATTTGGGAAAAAAACTCCATTTTGTTTACAGACTTAAGTAATAATAAGGTTAGAGATGTAAAAATTTATGTATGTATACAAACATATATTTATTTATTAGAATATTGCAATTTTATTATAATACAACAAATATTTTATATGTTCATGTGTTCATTATTGAATTTTTTTTATATACTTTTTACCAAGCCTTCCAGTTGCACCAATGAGAAACGAGAGGCGTGGCATGCAGCTGTGAAAATAGAACGCCAAGGATATTTGAAGATATGACTGGTAGAATTAAATGGAACTACGGAAACATGACGAAAGGGACAAATGTATTTTCTGAACGAGGCGGATATATTTCCTTTTTTATCTTTAGAGAGAGATGACTAGAGGCACAGAACAGGCCAGATGCTCACGAACCAGTAAGAACCGTTGCAATCCGTACCGGATTTGAGTTATGTCGAACTTGGTCCAGAATTTATTTGAACATCGCGCCGACCGCACGTTATTAATCATCTGTGTCTCATTTTATGATTTTACTAGAATGACATGGCAAATGTTGTATTTTCATAAAATAAGAGGTGTTGAATTGTGATAAAGTCAAACTGGAAAAAACGCAATATTTGTCGTAAAAAAAATAAACTTACTTTTTAAACATATATGGTGTAGTTATTATATGTCCCTCCCGATTGCGATTGTCAATTGATTAATTTGGCAAAAGTGCTAAAAAAAAGACGATCAACCCATTCAATATTCATAACAATTTCGACAACACAAAGTACGTACATCAGTTAAGCAATAGCATCAAAACAAAACGGAACTAAAATAATAAATATTAATCTTTTTTCTAAACAAGAAAGGAAAGCTAACTTCGGGCGGAGCCGAAGTTTATACATATACCCTTGCAGTTGAGTCGCAGTCCGCTAGGTGGCGCCACGCATCTTATATTATTAGATACATAGCGGATCGTATATAGTCGGCCGATCTTTATAAAATTTGGAAAATCAGATTATTTTGTCCAAAATAGAATCTGTTCCAAGTCCCATCTTTCTAACTTAAAAACACCAAAGTTATGCCAATTCCGATCGTTGTATGGCAGCTATAGGATATAGTCGGTCGATCCTTATGAAATTTTGTACATAAGATATGTTTGTCAAATATAACATGTGTGGAAAGTCCCAACCAATTTTAAAAAAACAACGAAGTTATAGCATTTCCGATCAATCAGTTATATGGCAGCTACAGGATATAGTCGACCGATCCCGGCCGTTCCGACTTATGTACTACCTGCAAGGAAAAGAAGGATGTGTGCAAAGTTTCAACTCGATAGCTCTAAAACTGAGAGACTAGTTTGCGTAGAAACCGACAGACAGACGGACAGACGGACATGCTCATATCGACTCAGGAGGTGATCCTGATCAAGAATATATATACTTTATAGGGTCGGAGATGTCTCCTTTACTGCGTTGCACGCTTTTGACCAAAATTATAATACCCTCTGCAAGGGTATAAAAACAAGAAAGGAAAGCTAACTTCGAGCGGAGCCGAAGTAGATACCCTTGCAGTTAAGCACCAGCTTATATTATTAATATATGTATCGCATCATAAATAGTTGTCCGATTCTTAGGAGAATTTCTCCATCGAATCAATTTTCTATTAAAAATGTTGGAAACAGCCCCAAGCGTCTTCAAAAATAGCAAGCAATAGTATATAGTTATAAAATATAGAAAATCGGGTACTTTGATTAATCTGTACAGTCGGATAAAGTCGGCTGACCCTATTGAAGATATAGATATTTCCTATACATAAGATATTTTGGCCAATTAAAACATGTGTGGAAAGTCCCAACCCTCTAACTCAAAAAACACAAAAGTTATTGCATTTACGATAAATCAGTTATATGGCAGCTATATGATATAGTCGACCGAGGGCCAAATAAAGTAAAAGTTGAAAGAATACATCCACAAGAAAAGAAACAATTCCCCATTAAATATACACATCCATCTATGTGCATATGTATGTACATATGTGTACGTAACACCAATCTATACAGATATAAAGTTGCGTCATCTCAAAGGCTATCTCCACGGGCAATATAAATAAGATCCAATGAGCCAATTTCAATAAACTAAACTTTTTTCTTTAAAAAAATGTTATTTTCAGTGTATTTCTTTTTGTCTACTATTACGACATTTGGTCTTAAAAAAGTTAAATAGATATTTAAGAAAACCTTTTCAACGATGTAAAGTTTTAATATCTTTCTTGATTATAAAGGTTTGCATTTTTTAATTAACAAAGTTTTTTTTTAATTTTAGAATAGTTGCTCAGATTAAATAGTTGGATTGTTAAGAAAAAAATAGTCCAAACAGACAAAAAACAAGAAAGGAAAGCTAACTTCGGGCGGAGCCGAAGTTGATATACCTTTGCTGTTAAGGTTTGTGAAATTTCCGATCGTTCAGTTATATGGCAGCTATAGGATAAAGTCGGCCGATCATTATGAAATTTGGCAAATCAATTATTTTATCCAAAATAGAATCTGTACCAAGTCCCATTTTTATACCCTTGCAGAGGGTATTATAATTTTGGTCAAAAGTGTGCAACGCAGTGAAGGAAACATCTCCGACCCTATAAAGTATATATATTCTTGATCAGGATCACCTCCTGAGTCGATATGAGCATGTCCGTCTGTCCGTCTGTCTGTCTGTCGGTCTCTACGGTCTCTCTTATTATATATAATAATATAAGATGCGTGGCGCCACCTAGCGGACTGCGACTCAACTGCAAGGGTATATAAACTTCGGCTCCGCCCGAAGTTAGCTTTCCTTTCTTGTTCTTAATTAAAAACAACAAATAATTCCGATCGTTCTATGACAGCTATAGAATATAGTCGGCCGATCCTTATAAAATTTGGCAAATCAGATTTTTGCCAAATTTCGTAAGGATCGGCGTCTATATCCTATAGCTACCATATAACTGATTGATCGGAAATTCCATAACTTGGTTGGTTTTCAATTTAGAAGGATGGGAGTTTTAATGGATTCCTCTTTTGGCAAAATAATTCGATATGCCAAATTTAATCGGCCGACTATATACGATCGGCTATATACCTAATAATATAAGATACGTGGCGCCACCTAGCGGATTGCGACTCAACTGCAAGGGTATATAAACTTAGGCTCCGCCCAAAGTTAGCTTTCCTTTCTTGTTTTATGATGCATTTTTATGATAAACAAGAAAGGAATAGCTTTCCTTTCTTGTTTTATGATGCATTTTTATAAAACTTGTTAAAATCCTATCTTCCCACAACCATGAACCTGTGAATCATATGAATGAAGCGCAGGTAGTTTGTTTCAAATTTTTGGCACGCTCCTACCGCCCCGAAAAATGTCAGATTTCTGTAGCACCAGTGTGCCAAACTTATTCTACAGTTAATTTTTGTCGGTTAAGCATAATCGGCAGGTATTTATAGAAGTTATATACATTAGGCTTCGCCTAATGTATTCTGGTTCCCAGATTGGCTTACCATTTTTTGAACGCGCGGATCTCAGAGACTCTTTGAGCTATCAGATTATGCAAGTCCCATTTTGCACCCAAAAAAAATATCAGTTCAGAAAATTTTGTTAAAAAAGTTGTAATTTTAAACTATTCCAATGCAAAATTTACAACTACAAAACCGTCTTTGAGTTATAGACTTTTAACTGTGCTGTGTTCAAAACATAAAAGTATGCAATACAATTTTTTTTTGGAATTTTTTTTTTGATCGAAAGGTTAAATTAAGTTTGGGTGGAAAAGATGAGTATCGGGTATCATATAGTTGGGAATCTCGAATATAGCCGTTTTTGGCAGGCCAAAAACATAACCGATTTAAATGAGCATAATATGTTTAGCTGCGGCTTTTTATTAGCATTTATTCTTGTCTGTCTGTCTCCCAGTTTCTCATGCACTTTGTTGTTATTCGCATTTGGGAGGTTTGGTAGAGCATCTGCACAAAAGCTTTTAGTTCTGCACTTGTTTGCTGGAATTGAGTACGACCTGCCGTTGCAACTATTTCGGGGCTCAACTGATCCATTAATAAGAAATGGGTCTTGAAATTGTTGAATTCGGCTACTTGTTAAATTTTCTGAATTCCCTAAGTCTGGCCAGCTCTGCTTCATGACTTTGAATTAAAAAAAATAATGTACAAAGTTACAAATTTTTAAATCTTGTATTTAAATAAAATTTGTGTAGCGCCAGTTCCGGACAGTATTTTGAACAATTTTTAATAGCAAAGAATTTTTTTTCTGCTGCTGCTGCTGCATTATAAAAATCCAACTGACCGCATTCATTCGGCTGAAGAGAAAGATTGGCATCCCAGTTGAATCCTATAAGAGAAAATAATAGGAAATTCTCTAGTTCATATTAAATGCGGTATTAATGAAACCCTTTTCCCTTCAGACGTATGATCAACACTCCAGGGTCGGACGGACCAAAAACATACAGGATGGGCCATTTAAAGTTAACCCACTTGATTCTTGAAACAAAAATACTCTCTAGTATTGCCATAAGGAGGTCGAATTCGTATGTAGACTATCTATAGCATGTCTTATCAAAAGCTGCAAAGTATATGTATAGGAAAACGGATACAACCTGTCGAACAGCCTTGATATCCCTCGTGGATTTCATTTCAATCTGACCCTCCATAGGAAAGGTACAGAAAGTAAAGACGCTGATGTTTTTGTTTAAAAGTAAACTCATAAGTATAAGATCGGTTCTCAATCTAAAGTGCGTACATATTACCACTAACCATATAACATGTTGTATGGTTAGTGATATTACCCTGGAGTAAAGTTCCCTGGAAACTATTAAACCATCCTATGGTTTATCTGGGTGAGTTTTTGAGAAAGTGCACATCAAGGGTATTGACTCAAGTTTTCATGTTTAGGCGGCATACAAAAAGTTAGAGCCAACCCTCCCAAGTCGGCGGTGTTCTAAAGTCCAGCTAGGCGTTCGAACGCCGCTTCAAACGCCGGGTCCCTACCTCAATACACTAAGAAAAGGGAAACGTGGGAAAGGTGGGTTCAGGAGTCTCAGTGCCCATCCAGAGCCGTCAGCAGCATCTAGAATACATATATAGATTAAATTAAAGGTTAAAAACAACAAGAGCAAAAAAAAAAACGAAATATATTTAATATGTAACAGTAAAGTTTTAAAAGATTGAAAAGTACCATATTAAAAATGTTCTCACAGTTCGTTGTGTGACAAAATTATAACTGGTTTTACGAATGAAGGCAATTAAGGCAATTTAATAAATAGTATTATTTAAAATTGAAGTACGACATGAAAAAAGAAAAATAAGAAACACATGCTTTAGAGTAAAAAAAAAAATATTTACTGAATTGAACTTAAATACCAAGAAGTATGAACTGAGAATGTAATTAAATGTTAGCAAAATTATGTTGTAAAATAACTCAACGTATCTGTTAAGAAGTATGTAGAAGATAAAATTCTGGCAAGGTCAAGTAAAAGAAAAAACTCTAATGCAGAATAATAAGAAAAGAAATTATAGATCGTGTAAATATCAATGAATCATGTAGAAAAAAAGCTTAACATGACAATTTGTCAACAAGATAATAAGTAGGTTATATAGGTTAACATATTTTAACGTAGAAGAGAATTGGTAGAAGAAGAGCTGTAATGAAAAGCAAGAAAATATTACGATTTGTTTTTGTACTCTTTCCTGATGCATAAGTTTTCGGCTGCTTCACTCATGGAAGCGCTTTCATCGGTGGATCAGCAGGTGAGCGATTATAACGCTAAATAATGTTTTGGTGAGTGTTGCCACAACAATGAAACTACTTTTATATGCATCAGCTGATTTGCAGAATCTCTTATCTTAATACCATTTGATATTTTATCAACAAACAGAATGATATTCATTTAAAGTAAACACGATCAAAAGTTAAAGTTCAAATTATATATAAATAATCTTTGTTCTCTTTTGGAATTCAGTTTGTTAACTTGCTATACTTAATGAAATGTTCAGTTCGAGTTTGTTAAAACGAATTCTTGATATACCCCTGACTTTTAAAATGTACATGTATGAATAAGAGAACCCTCGAACACAATTTTTACCCACATATATCTTAAGATAGTTTGTATGTTTAATTATTAATAATCTATATTTTATAATGTATGAATAATTAACCCTGTTTCCATGCTGATCGAGAAGCCGCCGTAAAACCTTGAAACAAAAACGCCCCAATGCAACCTGGGTGTGTAAGATTGTTTGTTTTTCTGGTTCGTTATCTGTCTCTGAACCCTCTCAATTTTGCTGTGTCGAGCTTATCTCTTTTTTTCCGGCCAAAATGGGAAACATATATCGCACGCATATTTCGAATATTTGGGATTCTAAGAGCACCCAAAGACTGCAGCTCATCGAACACCACAGTTATATGGCAGCGATAGGATATAGTCGGCCGATCAATTTTGTACATAAAATAGTTTGACCAAATACAACATGTGTGGAAAGTCCCAACTCTCTAACTTAAAAAACACCAAAGTTATGACATTTCCGATCAATCAGTTATATGGCAGCTTAAGAATATAGTCGACCGATCCCGCCCATTCCGACTTATATACTGCCTGCAAGCAAAAGATGGATGTGTGCAAAGTTTCAACTCGATAGCTCTAAAAATGAGAGACTAGTTTGCGTAGATACAGACAGACAGACAGACAGACGGACCGACGGACATGCTTATATCGACTTAGGAGGTGATCCTGATCAAGAATATATATACTTTATAGGGTCGGAGATGTCTTCTTCACTATGTTGCAAACTTTTGACCAAAATTATAATACCCTCTGCAAGGGGATAAAAATGATATCACGTAAATGGACACCTTTAGCTCTGACAGCCGAATCAATTCTTTATTCCAGTTTTAAAGGTGCTTGAGGCTTTTTCCAACATTTTTTGTAGAAAACTGATTTGATGGTGAAACTTCTATAAGGATTTTATTATCCCGCAGGTTCCCCCAAGAATGATGGACTTTTGGTATAAGTTTAACACTGTTTATTAAAGCATTTATCTTGTAATTAATGCTTTACCCAGCCGATCTATGCGCTTGCTATTTCTTGACTGCCAAGTCGCTCTTGTCCGTCGATCCCTTTACACTCTCCTTGGCAGCATCTGCGTTCTCGTTTGTGACGTCACCGCCCATTGCCGGCTCCCACATCCCTCCTTTGTTAACAAGTTTTAGCTTCAAGGTCTTGGTGGGCCAAGGATCCAGTTTATCCGTGGACTGTCAGCGCTGCTGGCCTTTTCCTGGGTTGATGTAATCCTGGGTTGAGTGTTGCCTATAGAAGAGCTTAAAGAAGCCTCCTACATTTTTCTTATCCCCTACATTAATTACGTTATCCTTTGCTACCCTCTTGTTATCTGCTTCTTCCTTTTCTTTTTGTTTCAAGCAAACCCTTTTCTTGGATGTCATCTATGCATGTCACGGATAACCCTATTAAACATAAGTTGAGTCGAGGCTTCGCGAGGTATGCCATGTGGAGTGACGTTGTGCATGACCACAAATTATTGGATTTTTTCCCTGTAGTTTTTTGAATTTGAATGAGCTATTTTCCACTTCTCCATTAGCTTGAGGCCAATAGGGTGGAGTTTTGACTTGTTCTATACCGCAAGTTTTGCAGTAGTCTTCGAATTCTTGACTTATATACTGTCGTCCACTGTCAGTTCTTAAATGTTTCGGATACCCAAGCCTACAGAAAATCTCCTTCATCACTTCAATCAGACTGGCTGACGTAAAAGAGCGTAAAAATTTGAACTCCATTTAGCGGGAGTAATAGTCAATAAATACTACTACGAAGTCATTATTTGGTAAGGGACCTAATTCACGGACCGGTCGGGAATGGGTTCCATTCCATTGGTGCTGGCTATGGGTTTTGTGACACCAGAAGACCGTCTCTGCAATGTTTTACGTATTTTTCTGCGTCACGGTCAATCAGCTGCCACCATTTCATAACAGACTCTCCTGGATTCCCTTCGTGAGCCAGCTCAAGCACTCAGTTTCGAAGCGATGACGGGATCACGATACGGCTAACTCGCAAAAGAAGGGGTCCTATAGCTGAAAGCTCATAACGAAATGGGTTAAGTTGTTTAAAGAGTCCAGGTTTCCATGAGTCGCACTCCAAACAGGACATTGCATCGATTATCTCCTCATCTTTTGTTAAATGGTTGGCAATTTCCGAAATGGTCAACGGTTTGGGGGATACTGTTTTCGATCACCCATAGTATGCTGTAATTCATGTCTCCGACAGAAGAGTCGGATGGAAATGTGTGGCAGAGTAGGGTTAATGAGTCAGATATGTTTTCTTTTTCCGCCTTATAGATGACTTTAAATTGGTAGGATTGGAGCCGTAGTAGCCATCTCTTTATGCGTCTCTATGCGGGCTGGCGGTCTGGATGTCGGCCACAAGTTCGAAGTGGAGTCCTGTCAGGTAATAGTAAAATCTTTGAACCGACCAAATTAGAGCCAGAGTTTCTTTTTCTGCTGGGGAATAACGTTTCTCAATATCTGACAAAGGTATGCTAGCGAATGGAATAAATAAAGGGTCACCATTACCTGAGAACTGCAGTAATACCGCTCCAAGCGCTATGCACTGGCATCTGCTATTAGCCGAGTTCGATTTCGCGGGTTGAAGTATGCGAGGTTTGGTACTTTCGCCAATCGATCTTTTAGATTCCGAAGACATCTCTTTCCATCTCGCCCCAGCTAAATTTCGAGTCCTTCTTCAGCAATTGTCTTAGCGGTTCCGTGTAATGAGTCAGGTCTGGAATGAACTTTTCAACGTATGTCACCAGCCCTAGAAAACTTCTAGTCCTTGTTAATTGGTTCTCGAAACCTTCGGATTAAATTGACTTCAAAACCCTTATCCGAGGCGATATGACCATGGAAGTTGAGCTTTTTTGTTTTCCAGGAGCATTTTTGTTCGTTCAGCCGTCGTTCAGCACACCGTTTCCATCGAATACTTTGCAGACCTCTCTTACTGTCTTGTCATTTTCTTCCTCGCTAGTTCCAAATATAATGACATCGTCAAAGTAATTCATGACTTTGGTAAAGGGTGCCAGAAGCTGTTCGAGGTGACGTTGGAATATTTCCGGAGCCGAGTTGATTCCGAGCATTAGCCGTTTGTACCTAAAGAATCCTTTTGTGGTTATGAACGTCGTAATTTCCCTGCTGGCTTCGTCGAGTTCTAGTTGATGATAGGTATCTTTTAGGTCGAGACGCGAAAAGAATTTTGCGTCTTTTAATTTGATCGTAAAAGACTCAAACGGCAACGGGTAATTTTCCCGACGAATGGCCTTATTTACTTTCCGCATATCAACACACAACCTAACATCACCGTTTTCCTTCTACGCGCTGGGACCAGTAACCGTTTTCACGAGATTGTTTCTGTGAATGCGATGTTACGTTAAAAAGGGTCGTATTGCCGTGGTTAAGCTTCACCCAATCTGTGTGGCTAATCAGGTTAAATTTCGATCCCGAGTCAATAATTAGGGGAATCTCATAACCTCCTATAAGTCCTTCTTCTCCGTCGCTGTATATCTTAAAACAATTTTGATACGTTTTCTTCCGTTTGAACCAAGCGTGCTCATCTTCTACGCATCGAACATTATTCTTCCGCCTCATAAGATTCCCATTTCTTAATTGAGAATACTGTTTTGTTCTGCATTTCCGAGCAAAATGACCTATCTTTAAGCATTTGTTACATTTTGCAGCTCGCGCCGGAGAGGAAAAGTCGTTACTCGCGTAAACCCATTTGACCACAACTGGAACACTCAACATCCGCCTTTACTTTACAAAAAACTTTGAAAAATTCTCATTCTCAAGCGGTGCTAACTTCCGAAACAAATGCCTTTCAAAAGTGGAGTTTTGTTTGGGCGAAAAGTAAGCCTTAAGCTTCTCCACCAAAAACTTGAAGACATCATTTCCCTGGGCTTTGTCATATTCCACCAGTGGTATCACCTGGTATTAAAAACACGACAAGGTATAGTCGACCGATCACGGCCGTTCCAACTTATATACTACCTGTAAGCAAAAGATGGATGTGTGCACAGTTTCAACTCGATTGCTCTAAAAATGAGAGACTAGTTTGCGTAGAAACAGACTGACAGACAGACAAACGGACCGACGGACAGTTTTTTCTAGAAAACTGATTTGATGGTGAAACTTTTATAAGGATTGTATTAACCCGCAGGTTCCCCCAAGAATGATGGACTTTTGGTATAAGTTTAACATTGTTTATTAGTGTTGTAATTAATGCTATATACAGCCGATATGTGCGCTTGCTATTTCTCGACTCCTTGGCAGCATCTCCGCTCTTGTTTGTGATGCCACCTCCAGTTGCCAGCTCTCACAAGGATTAACTATATATTGTCCGATATATATATAATAATATAAGCTGCTATGTAATTGCAAGGGTATATCAACTTCGCCTCCGCCCGAAGTTAGCTTTCCTTTCTTGTTTTTCAGTATTTTCTATGACCTTGGTAAATGTTGCGGACCTAAGGGTTTTGGTTTTTAGCGTATACTTTTGATAGCCCTACAAATACCATAAAGTCCGGTGCCGTCAAAGCTGGTGATGTTGGTGGCCAGTCAAAATTACCACCTTTCGATATTAACCGCCCAGGTAACATTTGAGAATTTATTTTTAATGTAAAGCTGAACAATTTAAGTCCGTTCCTTTGGAGTGTATTGTTCCATGGTTGACGATCTGTAGACGATGTCTAACGTTATACGGTTTCCAAATGGGTCAAATTTAAATGGCCCACCCTGTATAAAAGTTTTTAGTTTCTGGAGGGTTAATAAATTCTTTTAATTCTAACATTCTTAGCTTTAGAAACCATAGTAAAGATACGGTCATAGTAAAGATACGATACGGAGAAAAAACCCTGTGGATGGTAGTCCATGAGGTGACGACATGTCTTGCTATGCGCAAGGAATCTATATATGATATAGCCGAAGAATTAAAAATGCTCTGTAGGCATCTGATTCGAATGAATTATACACAAATCGAAAGGTATTGTTTTAATTAGATAATTTTTCAAGAGTCATTTGGTTTGTGAGAATTTTGGGTGAAATTAAATATATTCGCATTCTACACCTAAATACGCGTCGAGTTCAAGAAATTCGATTTTACAGTTTTTTCAAAATTAAGGTAGTTTGTCCCTCTATTTTTCTGTTTGTCGGGATTTCTGCTTGCACTATTCATTTCTTGGCAATCCTGTAAAAATTAGAGATGCTTGTTACTAAAATATGAGCAACTTTTGTTCTACAACTTTTTGTAGCTTTTATTACTTTTTGTAACTTTTATAGCTTCATAATCAAGGAAGATATTAAAACGTGATTTACACCGCCTAAAAGGTTTCTTAAATATCTATTTCACTTTCTTTGAGACTTAACGTTTGGAATTTGGAAAGAGCTGTAAAAATCGAATTTCTTGACTAACTTCTGTACGAAATGAGGGGTAGAATGCGAATCAAGAAAAATATTCTATCTGGGGACTAAACTTTCTCCACAAGCCCTAATTTAGTGATTCAATATTGTTTTACTTTCACCCTAATTTTTCCCAAACTAAACTACTTTTGGAAAGAGCCGATCAGACTGTGAATTTTCCCAAAAAGTTTTGCAGATCAGTTGGAAAAAATATTACTGGGAGATATGTCTGGGAAAAAAAAAACTTTTAGTTGTTTAGCTGACACGGGGATCAATAACCTTAAAATTGTCCAAGTTGCTAAAAGTTAATCTGTTCTGCGAGGACAGGGTAACAGAAGCACCAAGCCAATTGGATTTTTCAACGAAATGGCTTCAGCAGGACAAAATCCTCATGGTTCGTGGCAGGCAGAGTTTTCGTAATCAAGAAAATGGATCAGTCACCGAAAGTTTGCGTCGATTGTATGAAGCTCAACAGCATGGTACTCCCAGATAGTTTTCCAGTTCCTTTAATCAAGGCGCTTATCGAAAAGATGCAGACGACCAAGTTTTTTACAGTATGGGAGCTGGAGAATGGATTCAACCACGTACCAGAAAGGTACTTGTGCTAAGACCACATTCGGATCGCGCGAAGATCCCTTCGTTTGGTTTACGAAACTCCTTGCTGCTTTCATACCACATTTGTTAAAACCTTTAAAACAAAGATTTCATGCAGCTGTATATGGATGACATACTTCGGAGGAAGAATGTTTGCTGAAAACTAAAAAGCTACTAAAGACAGCAACCAGGTACAAAAAGCCACGAATTACTTTTTTAGGCCATTTCATCGAAGCTAGTAACATTCTTGAGAATAGCTCGTCCACTCACAAATATGCATAAATAAAATTTGGCAAATCGGGTAAGGTTGCCCAAAATGGAATCCGTAGAAAGTACAAACTTTTCTAACTCTTACCTTTAAAATCACCAAAGTTATGGCATTTCCGTTCAAGCAGTTATTTCATAGCTATAAGATATAGTTGACTGATCCCGGCCGTTCCTACTTATATACTGCCTGCAAATAAAAGAAGGATGTGTGAAAAGTTTCAAGTTGATAGCTTTGCTATCGTTACACATATCCTTCATACCTTTTCACACAATATTTGTGGTTTATGCTGACACTTATCTACAAGGGTATATCAACTTCGGCTCTGCTTGAAGTTAACTTCCCATTTCTTATGATACGCAAAACTCATCTCTTCTACCCACACTTTAATTATCCTTTCAATGCATAAATGTCTATCAACGAGTATCCTGACATGGCCTTAATCACCATGCTGTGCTTTTTGAATGATCCATAGATCGCTTTTTTGAACAGCTTGGCCATATCCTTCCCGAGTTCGAACAGGTATTACATTTTTTCCATGTCGTACGAGCTAAAAAGCATCTGGCTCTCTCTCTCCTGAAGGAGAGGGATGCAAGTGTATTTTCTTCGAAGTTTATCCGCATTACTACTTATCATTCAACGCAGCTGCTGAACCCTCATATTACATTTTCTAGTTGTTGCCTTCAGATGTGGCCCAAAAGTAATTCGCTTGTCCAGAGTAATACCAAGACATTTTGCTTCGTTTGCTGGTCTAGGGTAACTCCCTCTAGTTGGATGAATGCAATGTCATCTGCATAGGTCGCAATAAGTGCTTTTGAGGCAGCTACCATTATGTCGTCAAAGGCCTGCAAGATATGCTGCACCAGTTTGTGGACCTGTTCCACGGTGCCGTGTCCTAGTTTTGGGAACACTTGGATCCTAATAATTGCATTAAAATTAATGCTAGGAAAAAGATCGCTCTTGTAGGCAAGGCCTTTAACGTAGCGTGACAAATTCGATCAATACCCGGAGTTTTGTTTTCGGGCAAAGATTGTATGACATCAGATATTTCCTCAACTCTTATAGGCTTAATAGGCAATGACATCTGCAATGGAGTCTCCAAACTCTGATGGGTTTCTCTAGTCTGTTCTACCGATGCAAAGTTAAAGGAAGTGAAGCGATCCTCTTGATGCTGGCCAAAAGCATTAGCCTGCTCCAATTCATTTTTTGCCGTTGTGGTCACTGTGCTGATGTTCTGAGTCTTAGAGCTCTGTGAGTGGTGAGCAATGATGATTTCTTCCCTGATCTCCGAGGGTGTTTTTCCAGCAACTTGATAAATTTTTATTCCCTTGCAGAGGGTATTATAGTTTTTGTCAAAAGTGTGCAACACAGTGAAGGAGACATCTCCGACCCTATAAAGTATATATATTCTTGATCAGGATCACCTCCTGAGTCGATATAAGCATGTCCGCCTGTCCGTCTGTCTGTCTGTCCGTCTGTCTGTCGGTTTCTACGCAAACTAGTCCCTCAGTTTTAGAGCTATCGAGTTGAAACTTTTCACACATCCTTCTTTTCCTTTCGGGTAGTACATAAGTCAGAACGGCCGGGATCAGTCGACTATATCCTATAGCTGCCATATAACTGATTGATCGGAAATGCCATAACTTTGGTGTTAGTTGGTTTTATGTAAGAGGGTTGAGACTTTCCACACATGTTATATTTGACCAAAGTATCTTGTGTACAAAATTTCATAAGGGTTGGCCGACCATATCCTATAGCTGGCATAGAACGATCAAAATCGGCATAACTTTGGTGTTTTTTATGTTAGAAAGATGGAACATGGTACAGATTTTATTTTGAACAAAATAATCTGATTTGCCAAATTTCATAAGGATCGGCCGACTATATGCTATCCTTTATATATATAATAATATAAGATGCGTGGCGCCACCTTCGGCTCCGCCTGAAGTTAGCTTTCCTTTCTTTTTTCGTAATTAATTTGCTTATTGCTAAGCTGAGAGTGAAAATAATTTACAATAGGCAACAGTTTGCTTAGTTCCGTCAAGACTTCTTCTGCGCTTCTGTATTACCCCTCGTGTGCAGCCACGCACCTCGTGAGGGGTGATGTGTTGCTCAATGGGCAAGAATGCAGTTTTTTCGCACTGCAGTAAAGTATTTTGTTTTGTATTTTGCAATTGCCGACACTGTTCAAGACAGCATCAAAACCAGTCAATGGTATTTACGCAAGAGGATTGGTCTTGTTTTCCAAATTAATATAACACAAAAATTCTTTGGGTAGTGTGACCGGACTGTACTGTTGAATGATAATAAATATATTGGAAACCCCATTCTTCGTTCGTTTATTGTTTAATGATTGACTTGCGAATAATCGAGCTTGGCAAGAAGATTTTATATACGAGCAAAATTTAAAATAGACCCCGCTATTCACAGTTCTGTGTTTTACTGTGCCAGGCTGGTGTTATCAGCCCTACAGGCCAATTGTGTACAAAATGCTTTTGTCTGGCTGAATGCCTTTATCGCTAAATTTTTCAATGGCTGTAGCACTGAAGACCACCAAGGTAAAATACCCTTCAGTTCTACGAAGTAGTTCGTGGGTAGTATTGGCTGTACAAGTAGAAAACCGCCGTTTTCGACTAGGTGGTGCCATCTTCACAAAACGGTGAGAAATTTTAATGCCTAAAATTATGAAAAAACGGCGGTTTTCTACTTGTACACCCAATAAAACAAGGAAACCACCTCAACTTATCTAACTAACCATATTAAATGCGTTCTTTTATTTCTTATATTTTTCAATGAAATTTCCGCAAATGGAGTACCTATAAAATGGGTGGTTACACGACTACCCATGATAGAGCCATGATAAACCCATGATACTATATATTATCCATTTTAATCCAATTTTGTGCAGCCACCTGTGAAGGTTGGTGTTACGTAATCATACATTGTACATACGTGGATTTGTATATATAATGGGGAATATTTTTTTTGAGCTTGTACATGTATGTGTGCAATAAACTTGATAATATGAAGTAAATTCTTGTAACTCGGATTTGTATACCCTTTCAGAGCGTATTATCATTTTGGTCAAAAGTGTGCAACGCAGTGAAGGATTTATTAAATATATATTCTTGATCAGGATCACCTCCTGAGTCGATATGAGCATGTCCGTCTGTCTGTCTGTTTTTACGCAAACTAATCTCTCAGTTTTAATGCTATCGAATTGAAACTTTGCACTCATCCTTCTTTTGTTTACAGGCAAAATATAAGTCAAAACGGCCGAGATCGGTCGACATATAACTTATTGATCAGAAATGCTATAACTTTGGTGTTTTTTAAGTTAGAGGATTGGGACTTTCCACACATGTATATATATTTGGCCAAAATCTGGAAAATTTTATAAGGATCGGGCGACAATATCCTACAGCTGTCTGCCACGATATAAGCTTTTGATAGCTGCCGAATTAAATAGACGAGGTTCAATTTATATTTCAATATTTATTATGTGTCAACTAAGCCCCAAAAAAATGTAGTGGTTTATCCAAACGATGCCGAATATACAAGTGCATAAACTAAGAGCTTGCGCAGAAGCTCTACCAAAGCATGAGTGCATGCGCTACAAAGAACAACAAAGCGCATGCGAATCTGGGAGTATCAAAGAATATCGGGCCTGGGCGCTGACTTAATCGGCAGCGGTGACAATAAACCAAATCCCGGGTCAGATGTGGGATTAGGAACAGCAGCTTCAGAAAATCCATCGAAGACAACTGCCAGATGCGTCGTGGAAGTAACAAGTTCCGAATCGGAGTCAATCGTCTTGTTACTCAGTGTCTGAACCACGGCACTTAAAATCAACCTACTTTGAGTGATCCTGTGTAAAACGGTTCGCAAGTAGGACTCTCTGAAAGCTATCTACTTCGCGTGGCTCCAGTGTAAACGGACCACCAGTAGAACTTTCATCAACGACTCTACTTCGAGTGGCTCCTGTGTAAACGGACCACAAGTAGAATCCGCGGAGCCACGTGGATTTTCCAACATACCACCTTGCACCTTCATAGCCGCTATGGTTGGTTCTGTAATTGGCGGAGCAGTGGGACCATTGCTGCCGTCGAGACGAATGGAGTGTGCAGGTACCCTCATGGAGTACTTTGCCAATCCCACCTAAATGTAAACGCGCACATCAGCGGCAAGCTGGGAAAACTTCGAGAATAATTCACTCCTAACTTCAATAGACTTCAATCGCTCTAACTCATCCTGGAGTGTGGTGAATTTATTACGCAACAAAATTTCCAACGGCTGCAGTACCATGATGGTCAAATTGTCCTTCTGCACTGCAGCCTTGACTTTATTATGCAGGGCTTTCATCTCCTGGTAGGTCACCTCTGCCCTTCGCGGCAAAAGCTTTTCCATCGAGAACCGAGGCACAGATACGTCTCCAGACTCCATTATGTAAGTTTTTGTGCAAGGTGGAAAGTAATGGAAACAACAGCAACAAGTTTTTCTTTACAAGGTTTTCATTAAGCACCCTAATCAGCACCAAATGGTCACCAAATGTTACGCTCTCAGCGTTTTGATAGCGACGAGGTATAATTTATATTTCAATATTTATTATGGGTTAACTTAGCGCCGAAACAAATGCAGCGGCCGATCCCAAAAAATGCCGAACAACAAAGAGCATACCCAAAAAAGAACAACAAAGAGCTTGCGAATCTGGGAGTATCAAAGTTCGCCTGACCGGGATCGCCTGACTATATCCTACAGCCGCCATGTATCTGAACGATCGGAAATGGCTCACCTTATCTGCAAGGGTATATAAATTTCGGCTCTTCCCGAAGTTCCGTTATTGTTTTTTTTTTTTTAAATTAATTATTTTTCATAGTCGTTGCTTGCAAATTTATTTTGTTTATAGCTGAAACGCTTTTCTTTGTTAGTCTTCAGCTGACCCAGTGACTATCCCAAACAGCTTAAGTATAGAAAAAATAAAATCAGTTCACTAAACCTGTTTGTTTTTCTTTTTCATTCCCTCCCGCCCAACCGACCGAGGGGCGCTGCCACATAACTTATGGCTCGGCTCGCGGGGATAGATCCGAGATAGAGTAAAAGTAGAGTAGGATAGAGTAAGACATCACGAGGAAGCGTATTGTAAGAGTATATACAATATAGATAAGTATTGTAGATAAGTAAGAGCAAAGCGACAAGATGTGGTTGAGACAATTGGCTTCATTGGTTTTATAATTCAAATTGTAAAATGAGAGTATTTTATCTCAACAAATTTTTAAAAACAAAAGGTGGCTAATAGTATAGATTCCGAAAACTACGAAAAGAAAAGTACATGCACTCGGCTACACGTTATAAATCGGTATATTCAACAAAAATAACTTAAGCCTAGCTTATCCATTGCGGCGAAGAGGGACGAATTCGCAAGAGAGCGCAACTGAGCTTTTATTTCGTTCCCGCTCCGCCGATCGCTCTCTTGAATATAGCTTCAATTTTTTCTCGACTTCAGTATTTAATTATGCTACTAATCTTATCTAATCTAATTATGCTACACCGGCGCCGTTGAAGGCCTCAATCCGGCTTCAACCAACCAGCAGCCTCGCCGGCTTATGGATCGCTCTCTTGAATATAGCTGACCCTTCCGTCCGCGCCGGTGTGTGTTTCGACGACCCTGGCGGTGATCCACACAGGGGCGGCTGGTAATCTTCTGCGACCAGGACCAGATCGCCCTTTCTGACGTACACCTGCTCCTGATGCCACTTCGACCGCATCTGTAGGCCCAATACGTACTCCCGGGATCATCGCTGCCAAAACTTTTGCTTGATTGACGAGATTAGCCGCCATCGCCTTAAGCTCGCTAAACCTGCTGGTCCGGGGTCCGCGGAGCTTGTGGGGTGATGAGCGGCCCACCGTCAACAAGTGCCCGGGAGTCAACGCCTCGGCGTCGCCTGCGTCCTGAGTGAGGGCGCCCAGGGGCCTCAAATTTATAACGACATCGACTTCAACAAGGACGGCCTGCAGCTCCTCTGCGGTCAACCTCGCGGTGCCCACCGCTCGTAAAAGTAGGTGCTTTGCAGATTTGACACCTGCCTCCCATAGTCCGCAATTTGATGCGTATTATCGCAGTTCGTCCGCCTTGTCCTCGATTTGCTGCTGCAGTGCCGCGAAATGGCGACTCGCTCCGACGAAGTTCGTCGCGTAGTCGCAGTGCACGATATGCGGACATCCTCGGCGCCCAACGAACCTTTGAAATGCCAATAAAAAGGAGTCAGTTGATAAATCAGATACTACTTCAAAATGAACTGCCTTGGACGCAAAACAAACAAAAAGGGCAATGTAGGACTTGTAGGGTGGCCTACCGAATTTTCAATGTCGTTTCAATAGGGCCACAGAAATCCATGCCACATATGGAGAATGGGCGGAGAGCACGGATTCGATCTAAGGGTAAATCTCCCATGATTTGAGTCAACAGATGAGGCTTGCATTTAAAACAGCGTATGCATGACCGTACTATCTGACTGCAGACTTCCTGCGCGTTTACTATCCAAACACGCTGTCGCAAGAGACTCACCAGTCCTCGTGAACCCACATGAAAATTCAACTCGTGCAAGTCTCGGACATAGCTCTGGACAAATTGAAAGCGCTTCGTCAACAATACTGGAAACTTGGCATCGTACGATATAGGACCATTAGCTAGTTAATCCGACCGCATTCTTTTTTACTGATAGATGACGGATCAAACCGAGGACTCCCGGGACGGATCAAACCTGTAAACCACCTTTTGCCTTTCCTTTACGTCTCCACCTTTTTTTTGACACGATATCTGCCGGGTTCTGTTTAATTGGTACATGCCGCCACGTGCTATCCTCTGACCACTCTTGAATCTCACCAACTCTATTTGATACGAACGTTGACAACGACGATGGATGGGAACGAATCCAATGAAGGCAAACTTCCGAATCTGACCAATATACACTTCGTTCGATCGGTGCTTTGATAAGAGGTTTTATTTTGCGACAGAGGTCCGCGAGAAGGTGAGCGGCACATAACTCAAGACGGGGGAGCGTGTTTGTCTTGAGCGACGCTTCTTTGGACTTTGCAGTCAACAACGAGACTTTAAAACCTTCTGCAAATTCGCAACGAATATATACGCAGACTCCATAGGCTCTTATCGATGCGTCAGAAAAGGCATGAATGTGAATTGGTGACTTCGGCTCACTCATCACAAATCTCGGTATTGAGATATCTTCTAACTGTGACAAGGCGAGCTGAATTTTGTTCCACGATGATTTCAAATGCACTGGAGTCGACTCATCCCAATCTAGCTTATTAAGACAAAGCTCCTGAAACAGGATCTTTCCTTTAATAAGGATTGGGCCTAATAAGCCAAGGGCGAATAAGCTTTCAATAAACATTCGCTGATTACACAGGCCGACAATTTCCAACTTTTTTTTCCTCCACGCATAATTTTACCTGCACCATAACCTTTAGGCTCCCCTGAACCAAAGTCCAGAACAAACATAGGTTCTATCACCCACAGTTTCCGCGGTACACCTAAGAGAAGAAATTGATCAAATTTTACCATATATTGAATTATGTAGGCCGTGTAATGGCGATGACCATCATTGTTTCTAGTACATATCATTTTTGAAATGTATGTGTACCTACTAAAATTAAAAAATGGTATCTAGCAGTTACCATATCTTTGGAATACGCATCCAAAGTTTAAATCTCCGATTTTCTACATTATATTTTGGTCTTCTATGATTTTTTCCCAAACATTTTTCTATGGAAGATTTTTATTTTCTTATTGAAATCAGTAGATCATACCATGTTTTAATTTTGGATTTAAGGAAAAACTCGAAATAATGTTGTATAATTTATTATAGGTGGTTAAACAATATTTTTGTCAATTAAATTTGAGTTTTTAATCTCATATTTTCAAAAAGTCATGGCTATCTAAAACTGTTTCTATGTTCAAAACGTATCTATTGTTCAACTTGTTTTGTAAAAGCTTACAGAAATTGTAGACAGCCATGACTTTTTGAAAATATGAGATTAAAAACTCAAATTTAATTGACAAAAATATTGTTTAACCACCTATAATAAATTATACAAAATTATTTCGAGTTTTTCCTTAAATCCAAAATTAAAACATGGTATGATCTACTGATTTCAATAAGAAAATAAAAATCTTCCATAGAAAAATGTTTGGGAAAAAATCATAGAAGACCAAAATATAATGTAGAAAATCGGAGATTTAAACTTTGGATGCGTATTCCAAAGATATGGTAACTGCTAGATACCATTTTTTAATTTTAGTTGGTACACATACATTTCAAAAATGATATGTACTAGAAACAATGATGGTCATCGCCATTACACGGCCTACATAATTCAATATATGGTAAAATTTGATCAATTTCTTCTCTTAGGTGTACCGCGGAAACTGTGGGTGATAGAACCTATGTTTGTTCTGGACTTTGGTTCAGGGGAGCCTAAAGATTATGGAGCAGGTAAAATTATGCGCGGAGATTTTTTGCTGTTGGCCTGCTCTGCTTCTTCATCTCTTGCGGTGTTGCTTCTATCCGATTGTTTTTACTCTCGCTCAATAGGGATTCTTATATCTATTCTTTGCTTTGCATTATTAACTCGCACTAACTGCTCTCTTTAATGTCCCCCTTTTGTTTCCCTGGGACAGTGGTACAAGGTTCATTAATTATATTAATTATCTGATAAATTAATTATTGAATTTTAAATAATTTTTAATAAATTATTTATTTAATTTTTAATAATTATGGAATTTAAACTGCTCTGTGCGCTAAAGTCTTGTAATAAGACAATCTCCTCTTTCCAGCCTACCATCCACTGCTGGCTTTATGAAAACGTTTTACACGATAAGTGTGCGGGTTCACGGCCTCAGTTTCGGATGCAATCTCACGTAGGTCTGGTCTCTGGTCTGTGACGGTTGTCGTGCTGTTCAGGACGAAATGAGATCGTTCATGAGGCAGACTAAAAGCGGATTCAAGGAGTTGATCAGTGGTTTTCGCAAAATCAATGACCAACTCTGTGCACTCGATACACAGTTTAGTAGTCTTCATCTACTAAATGAGTCTCCAAAGCGTAAAAAATCCTCTTTTAGTGATGTACTTGTGGCGAATAATCTTCAGCCTGCTTAGCCGACAACTATGCAGCCGCTTATATCTCTGGCCACCCCAAGGGCCCTGACCTAAGAAAAATTCGGATTCCGAATATCTCCGAATTAAATAGCAATTATCCGATATGTCCTCTATGGCATCGCTTCAAGTGATCCCAGACCCAATAATTCAAACCCCTGTAACAGTCACCAAACTGGGTGTTGGGCTAAGCAGCAACCAGATAGGCTAATTAGAATATTGATCATTTGTTTATCTGCAGCGGCATTTAATCTTCTCTTTTGTTTCCCAGATTCGTATGCACTTTGTTGTCATTTTGTAGCGCATGCGCTTTTGGGAGCTTTGGAAGAGCTTCTCCGCCAAAGCGGTTCTTCTTCTTGTTGTATTTTGGGAGTTGTTATTGACGTGCCGCTATTTGTTTTATTGCGCGGAATTAGCTCAATAAATTGAATATCAACAATTGACTCTCGTCTTTAATTCGGTCGCTATCAAAACGCTGATCGCTTAACACAGGGTAATAAACCGTCCGGACCCCCCGTACGTACTGATGCCGCAGTATTAGTTACGGCGGCACCAAAAACCTAGCATGTGATCCAATCCCACCATCGAAACACATTTTTGTTTCCCGGCTTGCCCCTGATACTTCTGGGATTGATATCTCGGCTTACATCAAAGCCAAAACAAAAGTCGACATAAAGGTGTTGGACATTAAAAAAATTAAATAAATTAATTAAATAAAATGCGTGTGCCCTTGCATACGTTCAATAAGATTTATTCTGCCAGCTTTTGGTCCGAGAATATTTTCGTCCAAGTCACGCAGCCAAGTACGGTGAAAAAAAAAATAACCAAACCTGTGGGTGTAAAACTCCCACATGTTATGGCCACTGACCAACCTTCCTCTTCATCTTCCCCAGTCTCAAAAAACGAATGTCTTCACTAACACTTACCTATCAGAATACTAGAGGGTTACGTAGTAAACTTCCCAAACTGTATTCTGATAGTTCTTTCTTTCTTCTCACATTATTGTGTTTACAGAAACTGGGTTAAAGCCGGAGATCTTAAGCTCCAAAGATGTCTCTGTAGACTCCAAACTCGCTTCTGAAGAGGTAAAATCACAAGAGTTTGGTGACATTGAATTCCTTTGCATCAAACTCACTTTGTCCGATCAATCTTTGTATGTTACCTGTTCGTACATACCACCTTCGTCTGAACCGCCAACATACTGGCAACATTTGTCCGCTATTCGTTTGGTTTTCGATCGTCTGTCTGATGGTGACCAGCTGATAGCTCTGGGTGACTTTAATATCCCAGAACTTATGTGGTCAAATGTTGATAATTCACCGTCTTTACAGCTTAACTCCCACCACGACTTCCCTGCGGGCATGTTTGACATGTCACTCGGGCAAGTTAACCACGTTAGAAATTCTTTAGGACGGCTGTTGGATTTATGTTTCGTTTCTGATCCTGATGGAATTACTCTTTCCAGAACTTTGCCCCTTTCTAACCCTGAGGATCCATATCATCCCACTCTTGAGGTTTCAATCGAAAAAAATTCCTTAATAGACCTTAAGTCTACCCTTAAATCTCAGAAAGTTCGTTTCTTCCGTAAGGCTGACTTTATGAAATTAAATAATTTTCGGAATTTGATTGGTCTGATTAACTGGCATGCAAAGATATAAACATCACATTACAAAAATTTTATTTGAAATTTAAACATATTTTTCGACGTTTGCGTGCCGTGGAAATATCTGTCCGCTTCAACGAATCTGGTATACAATGCATCTTATAAATTTAAGGAATAGTATGAGTAGAGTTTTAAATAAACATAGATTATCTGGCTGTACAGTTAGTTATTCAAGATGCTTAGTAGCCCGGTCCAATTTCACCGTGCATAACGCAGAATGTTATAGGAGTTATATTCGCCGCTGCAGGATTCAGTTTACTCAGGATCCGAAGCAGTTTTATAACTTTGTAAACACTAAGCGTAAACATGTATCTTTTCCCCACTGCTTACGTTTGAGAACTCTTATGCGAACACCGATCAGGCAATGGCCGATCTCTTTGCACAGTTTTTTCAAACTACGTATTCACCTAGCAGCAGTTCAGCTCCGCCTTACACTTATAATATCCAATCAGCCAACCTTATATTTTGCCCACCTTCGATCAAAGTGGTGTGTTATCGGATCTTCTCAAGGTTAAGCCCGTGTATTCGCCAGGCCCTGATCGAGTACCAGGCTGTGTTCTGAAGTACTGCGCCGAGGCACTGTGCAAACCGCTTGTTAAACTCTTTAATCTATCGCTGGAAACTTCGATCTTTTCCTTTATGTGGAAGGAATCCTTCATTATTCCGCTGCATAAAAAAGGGAAAAAATCCGACGCTGCTAATTATAGAGGCATCTCTAAATTGTCAGGAATTCCAAAGCTTTTTGAAAAACTTATCACTCCACATTTGAAACACCTATGTAGTTCAATAATAACTCCGTGCCAGCATGGCTTCATGAAGCGCCGCTCCACCACTACCAACTTATTGGAACTAACATCTTTTATCACGATTGGCTTCCGGATTGGCTTACAAACAGACGTCATTTACACTGACTTCAGTAAAGCATTTGACTCTGTTAACCATTCGCTTCTTATAAGTAAACTCATTCTGATGGGATTCCCAAATGATCTTCTTATCAGTATTTTGAGCTTCTTTTCTGGGAGAACCCAACGTGTTTTCTTTCTCGCTCGTTTTCTTCTCTCGTTTTCTAATAAAATTATTTCTTTTCTAAAAAGAAGCGAATTCGATGCAANTCTATAAGAAAATATTAGAAAAAGCAAATTCATGCTTCGTCGTTGAATTATTTAACCTCTAATTTTCAAACTAACCTAAGAGAGAAAATAGAGATGATGAAATGAAAATAGAGAGAGAGGAATACTAGAAGTTTCACTTCTGTCTTGCATAGGCTTGACACACCCTTTTTTTTTTATAATAAAAAATAAATTATTAATTTTCAACCAACGAAAATAATAAATTAATTAATTGATAACACTGTGCGACAAAAAAAAAACGAAATACACTTGGGAAACGAGATTAAAAATTCCTGAACGCGTTTTTTTCAACCGATTTCAAAATTTTCAGTGTTTTTCAATAGTTAAATGTTGTAGCTTTTGAAAAAAAATATATCTTCGATTTTGTTGAACAAAAAGGACAATATTGTTACACCTGAAACTAAAGTTTTCGACTTTTATTAGTGTTTTTCGGATTTTGATGCCAGTTTTTTGGTACATCTTACAAAAATTCGGTCATTTTTGTCACATATCAATGTTGTCCCATTAATTCTGAATAAAACGAGACAAGCGCCTCCGAAGCGCTCGCTAGGTTGAGTTGACTTTTTTTGGGAAAAGCGTTATAACTTCACCAAATTTCATTATTTATTGATGAAATTTGTCTCGTTTTATTCAGAATGAATGAGACAACATTGATATGTATCAAAAACAGCCGAATTTTTGTAAGTTGTACCGAAAAACTGGCATCAAAATCCGAAAAACACGAATAAAAGTCGAAAACTTCAGTTTCAGGTGTAAAAATTTTGTACTTTTTGTTCAACAAAATCGAAGATATATTTTTTTTTCAAAAGCTACAACATTTACCTATTGAAAAAATTTTGAAATCGGTTAAAAAAAAACTCGTTCAGGAATTTTTAAGCGCAAAAAAGTCCGGAAAAACGTTTTTTTTTTAATAAAAAAAAAAATTGGAGGGTTCCAAAAATGTAAAAAAAATATTTTTGAGTTCTCTTCGACCAGACTAACAACCTACACTATCTCGTTTCACAAGTGTTTTTTCACTGTCGCGCCGTGTAATCGAATAAATCTATAGTCGAGGCACTGAATATTTAAATATTTATTCGCCAGTGATACCGAAAACAATATACCGAACCAAATTTGTCATTTTTCGACTTTCAATTTTTTGCAGAAATACCTGCGGTTCTTAGTTCGGATCCTTTAATCCTGCGGCTTCTTTTCTAGTACACTCGATGCAGGTGCAGGGCATGGGGATGACTCCTTCAATAAAGGCGATGAATAAATTCAGTTGTTAAATAAATGTTGTTTCACGACGCGAATTTTAAATTGTTTTTTGTTTATTGTTTTCAAAGTTCACAACCTACCGTCGCGAGCAACTTTTTATTTTTGTTTTAATGTATTCTTTGTGTCACTGTCACTAGTTGCTTTATTTATAAAATTATAATAAACAAGTCCCTTCGGGGGCGCCAAAATGTAAAATGAGAGTATTTCATCTCAACAACTTTTAAAAAACAAAAGGTGGCTGTTATTATAAATTTCGAAAACGACGAAAAGAAAAGTCGTCTAGCCGAGTGCATGGCTAGACGATATAATTCGATATATTCAACAAAAATAACTTAGGCCTAGCTTATCTATTGCGGCGAAGCGGGGCGAATTCGCAAGAGAGCGCAACTGAGCTTTTATTTCGCTCCCGCTCCGCACTATGCTTACTTAGAGTAGACTTCAATTTGTTCTCGACTTCAGTATTTAATTATGCTTCTAATCTAATCTAATTATGCTACAATATGTGTATTTCAGACATCTAGTGTTTTTTACATAGCAGGATAAAATCATATATTAACATTTTGATATAGCTATTATAGTAAGATAGAGTCGATAGCTTTAAAACTGACTACTTCGTAGAAACAGACATGCTTATATCGATTCAGTAGGTCATACATATCAAGAAAAAATATAATTAATAGCGCCGGAGATATTTTTTGCTATTCTTATACTCTCAGCAAAGGCATAAGACTGGAACGTTTTGGTCCCTGATATCCCATGATCCTTATCTAAATATTCATCTTATACTTTTCTCATTGTTTATAGGATTAGGCTTGGAAGTTTCTTGGGTTATTGTATTTTGCGTCATTTATTAAATTAAATAATATTTCTCAATTCGAATACTTTTAATTATTATTTGTTTATTTTCTTTCAGGTTCAATTTATCACCGATTAAAGCATGTAAAAACAATATGGTATTTATTGTTTTAGGATAAAAAATGGAGCAAAGTGATTTCGATAAGTTGCAGGCGACCTTTGTTGAGCAAGACCATGCCACAACTAATAACATTAACCAAAGGGATAAACAATTCTTATCAAATATTTATATACATGATTCACATAAGAATTTGCAACAACAAGCCACTACTATGGCCCTGGAACAATACCGACTTCATCTGTATAATTACGCTTTAAATATAGAACGTTTTCGATGTCCCCATTATGGAACTACTAGCAATGGAGCAAATACAACTGTTCCATGGGTGCCTTTGAATCCTTATGAACAGAGCTCTGGAAATATACCGGCAGTCAACCGAATGGCTGCGCTTTCGACTATTTCGTTTTTTCCGCAAACTCAACGGCTTTTTCAGTCAGAAGAGCCTAAGCCTCAACATAGTTACATTGGTCTTATTGCTATGGCTATATTGGGCTCAGCTGAAATGAAACTGGTACTCTCAGATATTTACCAATATATTTTGGACAACTATCCATATTTTCGAAGTCGTGGTCCTGGCTGGAGGAACTCAATCCGACATAATTTGTCATTAAATGATTGTTTCATTAAATCTGGTCGCAGTGCAAATGGAAAGGGCCATTATTGGTCTATACATCCAGCAAATATGGACGATTTTCGAAAAGGCGACTTCCGACGCCGGAAAGCCCAACGTAAAGTACGAAAGCATATGGGTCTATCTGTAGATGATGGTGGCACAGACTCTCCCAGTCCTCCGCCTTTAGATCTCACAAGCCCGCCTTCATCTACTTCCCAATGCTCAATGCAACTGTCTACCTTGGGATATCCTTATCACCAACAGTATATTGGTCAAATATTTAACCGAGGTACAATTAGCGGGCTTCCGAGCTACGCTGATCCAGTTCAGGTCATACAGAAACATCGATCACACAACGCGGATTTAACAATACAGACACCACAGCAGCATTCATCGCAAATTGCGTACATTAACTCAACAACAACCACAACTATAGCCAATATGTATTCACATACACGAAAGCGGCAATTTGATGTAGCATCTCTCCTAGCGCCTGATGTGCAGATAGTTGACAATGCCTCTAAAGACCAGGAATCATTCGGTAATCCTTCCCCAACCGCTCGAACCACAACCCAAACTCATCATACTTTTATTACTAAAAAGACCATACACAGGGAAGTTGTATTAGGGTTGGAACAACCAGTAGAAACAAATAATGCAGAGCTCGACACAGAAATCGATGTTGAAGTTAATGTGGATGTAGTAGATGAAGTCATCAATCCGGATTTGGATATAATTTCTTATAGGGATAGCGCTGATCAAGAAAAAACTAGAGGAGTAACAAGCAACATTTTTTCTGGCGATGACAATAACTCGTACCTAAGTGATGGCAGGCGGTCATCAACCGATGCGGATCCAGATCATGATGCCGAAGATCTTGAGCCGCATAACTACTCTATTTCTAGCTGTACAGTAAGATCATTGGGTAGCAGTAGCAGCCAACATGAGGAATCAAATTCATTAGAAGAATGTCCCACGAGGTCATTTAGAGTTTCGCCCACATCTCTCATATCGTCCTTACCAAGTTCTCAAAATACATCATGTACGACTTTGACGAAATGGCCAAATGGGTGTATTGCACTAAACAAAGTTAACCCCGAAATACTTAGAAAATATTATGGCACATATATGGCTGCAAATGCGCGCCGAGCTAGCCTAGAAACTACTACAAATTTACAGATGAGTTCAATGACACCACCGTCAAACATTAAAACAGTCACAAAAAAGTAGTAATCTCGTAAATACAAGAAAACACTACGGTCTATTTATAAAAATACTTGTAAATACAAATATTATAAAATATAATTTGCTATGTCTTTGGTCAAATAAAAAGATTTTGGAGTCAGCTATATTAAAAAACAGTCTAATTTTAATGGTAAAAAACAAAATTGATACAATTATTTTATCGCAGTTAGGTGAATTATAATTTAACTAGAAAGGAAAGTTAACTTCGGACGGAACAGATGTTGATCCTTGTGAGAATTTCACCATAAAATAGATTTTTTAATAAAAATGTTAGAAACAGCCCCAAACATCTTCAAAAATAGAAAAGTTGAGCCATTTCCGATCGTTCAGTTATATGGCAGGTATAAGATATAGTCGGCCGATCCTTATGAAATGTGGCAAATCGCATTACTTTTCCCAAAATGGAGCAAGTCCTTTCTTTCTAACTTAAAAAACACCAAAGTTATGCCAATTCCGATTGTTCTATGACAGCTATAGGGTAAAGCCGGCCAATCCTTATGAAATGTATTGTACATAAGATATATTGGCCAAATATAACATGTGTGGAATGTTCCCACTCTCTAACTTCAAAAAAAAGTAATGGCATTTCCGATCAATCAGTGGCATATGGCAGCTATAGGATAGAGTCGGCCGATCCCGGCCGTTCCGACTCATATACTGCCTGCAAACAAAAGAATGATGTGTGCAAAGTTTTAACTTGATAGCGTTAAAACTGAGAGACTAGTTTGCATAGAAACAGACAAACGGAAAGATGGACATGCTCTATGTATCAAATGCTCTATTGACTCAGCATGTCCATCTGTCCTGATCAAGAATATGTATTATAGGGTCGGAGATGTCTCTTGCACACTTTTTACCAAAATTATAATACCCTTTGCCAGGGTATAAAAATATAAGATACCTATGTTCAGTTACCGAGCGTTTTCAATAACTTTATTTAATGTTTCAAATCTTGGCTATAATAACCACAAGCACTTTAAGATTTCGATGTATGAATTCAATTTATTTAACTGATTTGGCTTATATATATTCAAATGTGACCTCGAATTTGACGAACTACCGAACTGAGCGGACGTGCTTTGCCCAAGCTCCGGGAAAACTGCAACACAAAAAAAAAATCTGGGGTAACCCAATATAAGCGAAAAGACGCTTAACCACAGTTTATTAAAATTAAAAGACAAGCTTTATCTAACAGTTGTGATGCGCTAAATCAAAAAAACTAGTGCATTGTTTTAAATAAATAAGTGCCACGCAATGAGCTCATTGAGCTTCTACTCTTACTTTTCAACCCGCGATATCGAAAGCCATTGGGCACGGTCTTGCTCACCCGCTCTGCTCACTCCGGTTCCCGCGCCATGGAGTTCGCAGTGTAAAACCCTATCGCTACATCCAAATTAAGCGCAAGCTCAGCCCGCAGAGTAATCCGGAGCGGAATAAAACAAAAATTAACGGCGTCAATAAGATCGACGAAGAACAAGGAAGATCCAGTTGTAACAGATTTGCCCTACTGGCGGAAGTTAACGAAAACCAACCAGCGCCAGACACCAAGAAAGAAAACCGAAGCCCCCTCCAATCTATATCAGGGAGAAAAACTCGAGTGCCCTGGTCAACCGAATTGTGGCGTTGATCGGGAACGGTGACAACTTTCATGTTGTCCCGCTTATCAAAAGGAACATTCACGAAACAAAGGTGCAAACTAAGACTGAAGAGCACTTCCGTATCGTGTCCAAATATTTGGACAATGATCGGATAAGCTATTACACGTTCCAGCTGAAAAGCAGCAAGGGCATACAAGTGGTAGTAAAGGGAATCGAACCCTATGTTAACTCCGCGGAAATAAAAACCGCCCTTAAAGAAAAGAGCTTCACCGCCAAGAACGTGATTAACATTCTAAATAAAGATAAAAAGCCACAACCACTCTTCAAGGTCGAGCTCGAGCCAGAAAGCAGGTCGCTTAAGAAAAACGAAGTCCACCCAATCTACAAGCTGCAATATCTTTTGCATTGGAGAATCACTGTTGAAGAGCCACTGCCAAGAGTATAGACACACTAGGTCATACTGCACAATTCGGGCTGTCTGGTCCACTTACTGCACTACAAACAAGGGCAGTACCGCGAAGAAATGTGGAAACTGCGGAGGCAACCATGCGGCAAACTATAGAGGATGTATAGTGTTCAAGGAGTTGAAGAGTCGCATGCGTCAAGCGACCGTAAGGCGCAACCAAAACCCACAGATGTGTACATTGCATTCAAAAGCTACGCCAGACGTCTTCTTCACCAAAGCTGCGAGGTCCTCATTTACGGCATAAACTAGAATTGTCACGATTCTTGATCGATAACCATATTGACGTTATGCTACTGGTGGAAACGCATCTTACAAGCAAATACAACTTTCAAATAAAAGACTATACTATCTACCGCACAGATCATCCAGATGGGAAAGCTCGCGGCAGAACTGGAGTTCTAATCAGAGAGGTTTGAAACAAACTTCTTGCAGGCCACATCGATGCAAATTCAGTCAAGAAACGGAAGCCTTTTAATCGCTGCTGTTTACTGCCCTCCTCGTTTCTCAATCTCGGAAGGAAAATTTATGGACTTCCAAAACTCATTTGGGGATCGTTTTATAGCAGCAGAAGACTACAACGCCAAACACACGCACTGGGGATAACGTCTACTTATATATTATTATATTTATAAATGTGAGAAATAAACTGGTCTAAGTTTCCCCTGGAAGTCCCACATACTGGCCAACCGACCCCACGTAAGCTCCCAGACCTTATTGATGTTGCGGTGACAAAAGAAATACCTTGCAATCTAATAAGAGCCAAAACAGTCCCGGACTTATCATCAGATCACTCGTCTGTGCTTTTAACGCTTCTTCAAAGCGCAGAAAAAACTGAACGCCCCTCAGCCTGACATCGCCAAAATCGAACTGGCTTAAATTCAAAAAGTACGTGAGTGCCCACAAAGAACTCGCCCCGGAGTTTTACATGGAATCGGACATCGATTACACTATGAGCGCCCTGAAAGAAGTATCGTTGCGGCAGCCAAAATATTTACTCCTCAAGGGAAGAAAGTAGCCCGAAACACATACTTTAAATCTAATCAGCAAATCGAACAGCTCGTGCGAGAAAAGATTGGCAAAACATCAGATCACCAGCCTCAAAGGAACGCTTTAAGGAAATTACTCGACCAGGTTCTTCACCAATAGAAAAAAAATGCACAGCTGAGGTACATCCAGAATCTTTCTCCAATAAGCACAAAGTATCCTCTGAGGAGGGCCCACACAAATCTCAGCGCCCCAATGGAAACTATCACCACGATAAGAAACTCTTCGGGATGCTGGGTTCGCAGCGACGGAGACCGAGCTGAAACATTCGCTACACATCTCAAAAGTGTCTTCCCGCCAAACCCTGCCTCAAATTCATTCCTTCTGCCATTCATTCAGCCAGAGGCCACCCGTCAACTGGACCTTCATTCTGGCCGAACGAAATCAAAAAGTCATAAGAGGGCTAAAACCAAAAAAGGCTCCCGGTGGTGATTTACTGACGCCAAAGATGCTGATCGAACTTCCAAAATGCGCTGTAAAGGTCGTCTGCAAACTACTTAATGGTATCATTAATCTTGGCTAAAAGTGGAAGAAATCCATCATTATAATGATACCGAAGCCTGGAAAAGACCGGAACACCGTCATCGTACAAAGCAATAAGCCTTCTATCTTGTTTGTCTAAATTGTTTGGAAAATGCAGTAAGCGCACCCACAAACTCCCAACGTCAACGTTTGCCGACGATACCGCTATCCTTAGTCGCTCCAGATGCCCAACGCAAGCTACAAACCAACTGACTAATTATCTAATAGTAGTGGAAAGGTGGCTGTCCGATTGGCGCATTAAAATAAACGAACAAAAGTGTAAAAATGTAACGTTTACTCTTAATAGACATACATGCCCTCCGCTTATGCAGATCCCTCAAGCTAACGAAGTAACGTACCTTGGCGTCCACCTTGACAGACGACTAACCTGGCGTAAGCACATCGAATGCAAGAAGGTGCACCTAAAACTTAAAGCCAGCAGCCTCTACTGAATCATAAACGCCACTGTGCCTGGACTACAAGCTTCTACTCTACTATTCAGTCCTAAAGCCAATCTGGACGTATGGCTCCCAGCTGTGGGGAAACGCGAGCAGCAGCAACATAGACACCATACAAAAGTCCTACAAAAAAGAAAAACTGTCTTCGCACCCAAATCCTTTCTCTCAGGGATTGACTCGGGTTTCTAGCTGATCCCGTCTGCGACGCAACGACCTTCCAACCCAGCAATCGAATTTTAGGACCGTGTAACTCTGTATCATTCAACATCACTGTTAAGTTAAAAATATAAGATTTGATACACCTCTTGTTAGTTTCCCAAAGAGAAGATTCAAGAAATAAAAGCAACGTATTACAAAAAAAATATGTGACCTTCGTAGGATTGAAGACCGAATTCGAATTAAAGAGGCGGGAGCGCGGCTCGACGCTTGATGCTGCGGAGCGACCGAGAGACAACGCGAGAGAGGGAGACAGCGATAGCGCATGACGACAGATGCAGGTTACCGATCGAATGCACAAGAGCGGGCGACGCGAATAGAAACATAAGGATAAAGAACACATAAACAATTTCAATAAATTATTGGAATTAATTCCAAACTTCCGGCGGCTGCTTGACCCAACAACCTAACAATATACGTTATTTTTCTTGAAATCATTTTACGGTTATTGTTGCTGTAAAATAATTGTATTACCATGCAATATTATTATTGGTGCAATATTGAATCTTATCTGTATAGATTTTGCCAGTCTAGTTCTAAATAATTAAAGACGTAAGATAAAATAAATTATATGTTACAGCATAGCCGGGTTACATAACCGAGTTGCCACCATGAGTTAGTGAAATCTACTTGATCTCGTATCTATCTGGTCAACATCCGGAGGTAAAAGCAAATTTGAGGGACTAAAAATATAAAATAAATTAAAACATTAAAGAACATTATTAGGTTTGAGATTTGTGCGCGCAATATTAACACCTATTCACATACATACGTACGCATATCCGCTGTTTGCACAGTGCTACAATCGCTCATACATATATTACCCCGTTATATAGCAGTTGCACAGTGGGTCGTAAGCTGACAAAAATTAAACGAACAAAAATAAATTTTTTGTTGCAAAAATGAATCTGTTTTTCGAGCGTGCCTCTCCTGGAAGGAAAGTATTCTCGAGTCAAAGTGCAGTTGTCCTTTTTGAGGATCTTCAAGGATTGCTTCCTCCTTGAAAGCAGTGGAAGGCCGCGACGCGGATTTCAAAAGCACAAACAACGAGCTGTCCGAGCTGGATGTTGCGAAACTCAGGAACGATCTGCGCGTCAACTTCAACGATGCGGCGAGGGAGGCACGAATCACCCTGAACCAGGAGATTATGCGGCGCTCCAGTTTGTTGCCGGCGAGTTCGAAACTGATCAACGCAACTTCTGCCACCACCTTTGATGCGCCGTTTGGCAGAACTTTCCAGGCTTTGCCGCCACTGCAACTTTCCACTTTTAGTGGAGGTTATGCGGAGTGGGTTGAATTCCGGTCACTGTTCACGACCATTATGGACATAAACCTATTCATAAGTCGGGTCGAGAAGCTTCAACGGTTACAGGGCGTGTTCTCGGAGCTCTCGGAAAAAAATGATGTTGGAGCTGCTAAACAAAAGATTTAGTAAACGCAGGCTTATTTTTCAAGCTCATGTTAATGAGATACTGCATCTGAGGGACGTAGAATCCGCATCGGCGTCAAGGCTTCCAGAGCTTTCGGATAAATTTAATTCGTATATGCGAGCCCTTGCAAACATTGCCACAACGAAGCAGATTGCTAGATGCATCATATAACAAATGCCGTTGCAGAAGTGCAAGCTAACTCAGGTTCCATTCCAACGTGGGAGTCCATAGCCAATTTCCTTGAGCAGAGATGCCGGACTTTGGAGAGTATGGATTTGCCAACGACATCTTGTGTACCAAACGGAGGGACAGCATAGACCCTTTCATCCAGGTAACTCAGCATTTTTGATTACAAACTCGTCCGCATGCATGATCTGTGATGGTCATTTCTACATAATAAACTCCTGCCCAAGGTTTTTAAGCTTGTCGCCTGAGGACCGTTTAGGCGAAATTTGGCGATTGGATTAATGCCGTTAGTATCTTGGATTTCTCACCCACCTATCTCGGCATTGCAATGCGTCAAGCTGCCGTGGACGCAGGCATCATAGTCTGCTGCATTTTGGTGGCAATTCGCCAGCTCAAGACCAACACCGTCTCTCCAGGCTTCCGCATTTAGCGACGGTGTTTCTCGTTCAGCGTCCGCCGCCGTCAGTTCTCTTATCGCTAAGGATCGTTTTGGTGATGTGGAGCTGCCAGCCACTGCCAATATTTTGGTCAAGAACCGCTCCGGAGTTCTACTGCCCTGCCGTGCGCTGCTTGATTCTAGCTCGCAGGTGCATCTAGTCACTTCAAGGCTGGTGAACCAGCTGCAGCTGCGGAAGATAAGGTCTCCGGTATCTTTATCCGGCATAGTTGACGCAGCATTCTCTACAAATGCGTTTTCTGTGCAAGTCAGCTTGCAAACCCAATGCTTTGACTACTCGGCGCAAGTAACTGCGATCGTAGCCTCCAACATTACTGACCTTTAGCCCAATTTTGCATTGGACGTCAGCTCGTGGAAAGTTCCCGCCAATGTAAAGCTAGCGGATCCTCATTTTTACCAGCCTCAGCCAGTGGATTTGCTAATTGGAGCTGGATTATTTTACGAGCTGCTTTGTGTGAGGCAAATTCATCTGTCTCCTGGTTTGCCGTCCATCCAAAAAACTCGGCTCGGTTGTGTTGTTAGTCGAGGCGGAGGCCCTGACAATGGTAAGGAGGCCCTGACATGAGGACCATGGCAGCTGAGCGGTCGGGACTGATCTGCTCCAAAAGGCGCTTCTGATGAGTGGCTCGATCAACTTCCTCGACAGTTCTGGGAAGTGGAAACCTACACCGATCCGATTGTGAATGCGTCAAAGGAAGAACTGGATTGCGAGAGTCACTTTGTTAAGAACTTTGTGCGGTTAGAAGGTGGTGCCTATACAGTCAGGTTGCCAATTAAACATTAGTTCGGTTTATTGGGTGACTCGTACTCACAGGCTCTACTTCGTTTCCAGTCGTTGGAGAGGAAACTGTCTCATCAGCCCGAAATGCGCGCTCAGTATTCGGCCTTTATAAAGGAGTATCTTAACCTAGGTCATATGTCCCTGGTTCCGCCGGAGTTGCATCGAGATTGAAAATATTTTCTGCCGCATCACTGTGTGTAAAAGAAGGACAGCACCACGACGAAACTTAGAGTGGTGTTTAACGGTTCCGCTGTAACCACCTCAGGTTATTCTTTTAATGACATCTTGATGGCTGGCCCGGTCATCCAACCTAAGCTTCTTCACATCATGCTGAGGTTGCGTTCGCATCCGGTAGCGCTGTCTGGCGACATTTGTAAGATGTACCGTTGTGTGAGGATGGCTTCATCCAACAGCTACTTGTAGTGCATTTTGTGGCGAGATTCCCCTCTGGAGGTGCTGCAAACATATAAATTGGACACTGTTACATATGGAACAAAGCCGGCGTCCTATCTATCTGTGAGAGTGATGCACAAATTGGATAAGGACGAGGTTGAAGACTTTCCATTGGGATCCGAAATCTGGTGACAGCTCCAAGAAGGAGGTTGTTGGCATTTTGGGTTGGATTTTAATTTTCATTTTAAGATTTTAACATGAAGCCTGCGTCCACACGCACGGCAGGTTGTCACACTAACGGCATTACGGCCAAATCCAAGGCACTTACAGATTATAAATTCAGTCTCTAATTTCGCCTAAACGTTCAGGCGTAAAGATTAAAAACTTTGGGCAGAAGTTTATTATGTAAGAATGGCCATCACTGATCATGCATGCGGACGAAATTGTAATCAAAAATGCTGTGTTACCTGGATAAAAGGGTCTACGCCGTCTTACCGCACGGTTTGGTGCATGTGATGTCGTCGGCCAATCCATACTCTCCAAAGTCCGGCATCTCTTCTCAAGGAAACTGGCGTTGGACTCCCACGTTGGAATGGAATCCGAGTCAGCTTGAATGCAACTTAGACTGCGTGGCATCATCAACTTTCCGAAGCGTTGGCACCGATGCGGATTCTACAGCCCTCAGATGCAGTATCTCATTAACATGAGCTTGAAAAATAAGCCTGCGATTACTAAACCTTTTGTTTAGTAGCTCCAATGCGACGTCATAATTTTTTTCCGTGAGCTCCAACGATTGAACAGTCTCTAAGGCAGATTCACGCCCCGCAACCGTTGAAGCTTCTCGACCCGACTTTTGAATAGGTTTGTGTCCATAATGGTCGAGAACAGTCACCGGAATTCAACCCACTCCGCATAACCTCCACTAAAAGTGGAAAGTTGCAGTGGCGGCAAAGCCTGGAAAGTTCTGCCGTACGACGCATCAAAATTGGTGGCAGAAGTTGCGTTGATCAGTTTCAAACTCGCCGGCAACAAACTGGAGCGCCGCATAATCTTCTGGTTCAGGATGAATCGTGACTCCCTCACCGCATCGTTCAAGTTGACGCGCAGATCGATCCTGAGTTCTGCAACATCCAGCTCGGACAGCTCCTTGTGTGTGCTCTTGAAATCCGCGTTGCGGCCTTCCAATTCGCTAAGCCGCACATTTATCATCGCCTCCGGGTATTTCTGCCCTAATATAATAATCTAGAGTTACTTATATTTAAGCTAGTGTAAATAAGATATTCCGTATAGTATATAATATTATAATAAGCTATTGTGAATTAAACCTTATCGATAACGATTGTAATTAAGCTTCACTTCTTCTTCATTAAAAAGAGCTTGAAAGAATAAGATTAACTTTTTCTTAATATAAAACTCGAATCTCAACATGGTAGCAGAACAAGGTTGATTAAACAAGGTTGATTAAACAAGTAAAGGAGAAGTGAATAGTTTTGGTATAAAATAAACAGTTAAAAGAAAAGTTTTAGTCCAAGTAAAGAGCTTGCGAACTCATACACACAAATCTATTAAAAAGTGGCACGTTGAACGAAAAGATTCAAATTTAAAAAAAATATATATACTAAAAATAAGAACATCTGCATTAAAGTGAAGCGTGTTTGAAGGCATTAAATTAAATCAATCATCATAGTAAGCAAATACTCACATACATTACAAAGGAACACGTGGATGCGAACAGATTAAAAATTTTGAAACAAAAAACGTGACAAAGACCAAGTGAAGAACTACAACTAAAAGCGAAAGAAATATAAAAGACAATAAAAGAAAGCAGAACAGCTTTAAAAGTGCTTTAGGAATTCTACACTGAATTCAATGATCAATGCAAGGTGTTGCTATAAAAATTGAAAAAGACATAGACGAAAACAATACAGAAATTAAAAAGGCAATAACTATGGCTGCTCAAGCAAGAATTGAAGACACCCTAATACCCGTCTTTGATGGAACAAACTTCACAAGTTGGAAACTGAGATTGATGGTTCTGCTGGAATACAAAGAATGCAAACAACAAGCAACAAGGATGAAGACCGATAAGGAAGCTGAAGCGGATTGGACTAAGAGAGACCTAAAAGCGAGGATGATGATTATGAGTACAGTCACTGACAGACAGTTGGAATACATAGGTGAATGCAAATCAGCCTATGAGATGATGAAAAAGTTTGATAGTATTTACACAACGAAATCAACGGCGCTCCAGATCATACAAAGAGGCAAAATAGAAGAAATAAAACTCAGCAATTATACGGAAGTGGACGACTTCTTTGTTGATTTTGAAAAGTCAATAAATGATTTTAAAGCAGCAGGTGGAGTTTTGGAAGAAGCAGAAAAAATGAGATATCTTATAAAATCATTGCCGCCGAACTACAGTTATATTGGTGATTTTATAGATATTGTACCAGAGCAACAAAGAACAGTTGAATATGTAAAAAACAAAATAAAAGAGAAAAATTTCAACAAAAGCGAGACGTCTAAAAGATCAAGCGTGAGTACATTCAACGCAAATGCTAAAGGTGTCTGTTTTAGTTGTGGCAAATATGGACACCAGAAAAAAAACTGCTATCTCAATCAAGGAAATCAAGCACGCCAAATTGCTATTCAAACTGGACAAAACAGAGGTTTTTATCACAACCTGGGCAGAGGAAAACGGGCAAATTTCCATGGCAGATCACGAGGCTCATACAGCAGAGGCAGGGGATCTCACCGAGGATACGTGAACGAGACTTCAGGTAACGAATCGAGCGCAGCATGGTCTGTCGAGTTACATCATCCTGCAGCTAATGGACCAAGTGGATGTGACTTCAAGGACCCAAGCGAAAATGCTTATCAATTAAATTGGATCTTGGACAGCGGCTGTACGGACCATATAATCAAAAGCGACAAATATTTCGTGAGTTATCAGGATCTAAAAATTGCTGTCGACGTTAAGCTGCCAGATGGCAAAACTTTAAAAGCTACCAAAATTGGTAATATCAAACTAACTTTTAAAACCTACTATAAAAACAAAACTGTAGAGTTAAAAAATGTTTACTATGTAAATGGAATTCAGGAGAATTTATTAAGCGTATCAAGAATAACGAAAAACAATATCATTGTTGCAAAAAACAGAAATGCAAAAATATATGATCAGCATAATGAATTAGTAGTCGTAGCTAATAAAGTAAACAACTTGTATGTGATAAATGGTATTGCAAAAGAAACTGGTAGTATTAAAGAAGTCTATACAAATGTGTTAAAACTAACAAATAAAGAAAAATGGCATAGGGCACTTGGCCATATAAACTTTAAATATTTAGATAAATTAGTTTCGGAAAAATTATTAGAAGGTTTGCCAGATAAGCTAGAAAAAACTGAGATGAAGTGTGCGAACTGCTTACAATCTAAAATGTCCAACAAACCATTTGAAAACAATAGAATAAAATCTAAAGAAATTCTCGAAACAATTCATACAGACTTAAATGGACCGCATACTACAGGCTATGGTGGAGAAAAATATTTTCTTACATTCGTAGATGATTATAGTAAGTGCACTAGACTTTATTGTATCAAAAATAAATCAGACACTGTAAATTGTTTCAAAGATTATATTAACTTCGTAGAAAATAAATTTAACAAATGTGTGAAAAAATTACAGTGTGATAACGGAAAGGAGTATTTAAACAAAGACATTTACACTTTCATAAGAGATAAAGGAATAGAGATACTAACTTGTCCTCCATATGTACATGAACTAAATGGCGTAGCAGAAAGATATAACAGGTCAGCTATGGACATGGGCAGATGTCTTATGCGGGAAGCTAGAGTAAATAGGCAGTACTGGCCCGAAATTATGAAAGCAGTAGCCTATTTAAAGAACAGATCAATAGCCAACACACAAGAAAACAAAACACCTTTAGAAATATTCTTCAGCATTAAGCCAAATGTTAAGAATTTAAAAATCTACGGCAGCAGAGTATTTGCTAGAATACCAGAAGTTTTAAGAAAAAGCAAATGGGATGACAAAGCTAAGGTCGGAATTCTTGTAGGTTACAATCAAAACGGTTATCGAGTACTAATGAACAATAAAGTTATTAATGTTAGACATGTCGATATAATCGAAGACAAAACGGAATTAATCTGCTTAGAAGAATACGAGGAAGTATATAGCAATGGTAAAGATAATGTTCTTAGTGAGACAGAATCTGAAATATGTGAAGAGGAGCAATCTGAAAAAGAAGCAAAGTTAGATAACAAAAATCTGAATCAGAGTCAATACAATTACTTAGATAATATTCAAACATTGAGAAAATCAAGTAGGAAAAAAATTCCGGTAGATAGATATGGTAGTCCAACAACCCATTACATATATGTAAATCATATTGATGCGAATGTTCCAAATACATTCCACGAGGCGATAAGCTCTAAGAATAATGAAGACTGGATTAGAGCAATGGATTGCGAAATTCAAAGTCTGAATAAGAACGAAACTTGGATAGCTGTCGATAGACCTAAAAATAAAGAAGTCATTGATGTGAAGTGGGTTTTCAAAAGAAAAGGTGATGGCACTTTCAAGGCTAGACTAGTAGTTCGAGGTTTTCAACAAAAAGAGGATATTGATAATGTATAATCGCCAGTAGGAAAAATGCAAACTTTAAAAACACTATTATCATACAGCTGTGTAAATAATTTATATATAGAACAAATGGACGTAGAAACAGCTTTCCTAAATGGCAAAGTAAAAACCGAAGTCTATATAAACATGCCGCTAGGGTATGAAATGAGTGAAGACAAAGTATATAAATTACAAAAGGCATTGTACGGTCTTAGAGAAAGCCCAAGAGCTTGGTATGATACGATAAATGAATTCTTAACAGGCCTAGGATTTATAAGAAGTAAGTACGATTATTGTTTATATGTAGATATTGCAAAAAAGGATCCAATTCACTTACTAGTTTTTGTAGATGACTTGTTAATTTGTTGCAAAAATTTTTCCAAAATCGAAGAAGTAAAAGCTAGTTTAAAGAAAAGGTTCTCTATGAAAGACTTAGGTAAAATTTCAAGCTATATTGGCATAGATGTAGACTATAATAATAAAAGAACTAAAATGACACTATGTCAAACAAAATATATAGAGTCTTTAGCGGAAAAATACATGTTAGAAAATTCAAGATTATACGATACACACATGGAAACAAATTTAAAGTTAGAACAAGCATCTGAATCAACTGAACATATAAAATATAGAAACTTAATAGGAGAATTACTCTACATAAGTACAGGCACAAGACCGGACATAACATATAGTGTGAATTATCTCAGCAGATTCCAAAACTGCTATAACGAAACTCATTTTAAATATGCTTTAAGAGTATTGAAATATTTATATAGGACAAAAGATTTAAAACTGACTTATTGTGATAATTTAAATAATGATATTCTAGACTGTATGATAGATTCTGATTTCGCAGGAGATTGTATTGATAGAAAATCTACAACGGGTTTTGTTATAAGGTTCCAAGGAAACCCAATCTTCTGGAAGACAAGAAAACAAAATTCAATTGTAAAATGTTCAACTTTTGCTGAATATACTGCTATGTCAGAAGCTGTAACTGAAATATTATTTACTAGAAATTTATTAATGGATTCATTTAAAGAAAAATTCAGTCAACCCATAAAAATTTACGAAGATAATACAGGAGCAATCGCTATAGCTAAATTCGGGAACTTTATAAAAAATTCGAAACACATTGAAGTTTAGTATCACTACATAAATGAGAGCTATAATAAAGGCTTAATCGATATTGTAAAAGTAGATTCAGATAAAAATTTAGCAGATATATTAACCAAAAGCCTATGTAAAACTAAATTTTTGAATAATAGACTTAGCGAAAATTTAATTATTGTAACAACTTGTAAAATATTATAAGTCAAACTGTGACAAAGCTAATGGTAAACAAATGAAGTACAAATGAAGTAAAAAAGTATTCTAGATTATAAATTTAAGGAGGCGTGTTGAATTGTATAAATATAATAATCTAGAGTTACTTATATTTAAGCTAGTGTAAATAAGATATTCCGTATAGTATATAATATTATAATAAGCTATTGTGAATTAAACCTTATCGATAACGATTGTAATTAAGCTTCACTTCTTCTTCATTAAAAAGAGCTTGAAAGAATAAGATTAACTTTTTCTTAATATAAAACTCGAATCTCAACAGCAACAAAAAATTTATTTTAGTTTGTTTATTTTTTGTCAGCTTACGACCCACTGTGCAACTGCTATATAACGGGGTAATATATGTATGCGATTGCAGCACTCCGCAAACAGCGGATATGCGTACGGATGTATGCCAATATATGTTAATATTTCGCGCACAAATCAAACAAACCGAATAATGTTTTTTAATGTTTTAATTTATTTTATATTTCTAGGCGCGCAGCTCAAATTTAAAATGGAGAATAATTCAAAAAATTATTTTCCTAAGCACAATCACGTCGGGGTCACCAAATGTTCAGTTACCGAGCGACTTCTGAAGCTTTATTTAATGTTCCAAATCTAGGCTATAACTAAAACAAACACTGTTAGATTTCTATGAATGAATAAAATGTATTTAATTGATTTGGTTTATATGTACAAATGACATAATTGACCTGCGTAGGGTTGTAGAACGAATTAGAATTAAAGACGCGGGAGTGCGGTTCAACGCGTGATGGTGCAAAGCGACCGAGAGATATCGCAAGAGAGCGAGAAAACGATAGCGTGTGACGGCAGATGCAGGTGGGCGATCGAATGCACGAGAGCGGGCGACGCGAATAGAGACATAAGGATAAAGAAAACACAAAAAAATGCAATAAATAATTGCCGGCCAAACTTTCCGGAGGCTGCTTGACCCAAAAACCTATGTTGGCACCTAGTTCCAAGACCTACTACCCTATATGCACACTTAGTAATTTGATCCAATCAATATGCATTAGCATGTCGCAATATACAAACCCACTAACCTATTGTCTTACCTATTAATAATTAGTAATAAGCATGAAACTATATCCAACCTATTAACCCAGCACTAGTAGACGGCGCCAGAAGCAGAAATCAGCATTATCAGCGGGAAGAATGACCGACGGACCAAGGCAAGCAAAACCCAAGCAAAAAACAAGCAATGAATGAACAAGCAATCTGAGTCAGCAGACTCAGAGGTGGGTGACCCTGGCATTAATATTAGTTTTAGCACGTTCATAACATTGACCTTTCTCAGAATTAATTATGTATAATTTTGCATTTCATATAAGAATTGTTCTTCTGAAATAAAGAGAGTTGCGAATCTGAGTGTCTGAACTACGACACTTAAAATCAACCTTCTTCGAGGATCCAGTGTAAAACGGTTCACAAGTAGGACTCTCCGAAAGCTATCTACTTCGCGTGGCTCCAGTGTAAAGGGACCACCAGTAGAACTTTCATCATCGACCTACTTCGAGTGGCCTGTCCTGTGTAAACGGACCACAAGTAGAACCCGCGGCATACCAGTCTACTTCGAGTGTTGCTTCCGTGAAACGGACCACAGGTAGACCCCGCTTCAACCAACCTACTTCGAGTGTTGCTCCCGTAAAACGGACCACAAGTGGACCCCGCAATACCCAACCTACTTCAAGTGTTGCTCCCGTGAAACGGACCACAAGTAGGACCGGCCGATAAAGAATCAGCCGAACCACCATACCATCTGTACTTGAGGAGAACCAGCCCCGGACTTCAAGTACCAAACATCAACTCCAGCCTGATCACAGCAAGCACCTGGTCAACCCGAGCAATCTCTTGCAGAATTCAGGTACATTTAGTCAGAACTTTTATACGTTCTTTTGACTACGACTCTGGGACCTACCGTTATGCCCGCGAGTTCAAGTTCGAAGGAGTGGCCGCATAACGCTCTAAAGACGAACAACCTATATTCGTTAATTTTCTCGAAATCATTTTAGGGTTATTGTTGCTATAATTATTACCATGCAATATCATTCTTGGTGCAATATTGAATTTTATCTGTATCGATTATGCCAGTCTAGTTCTAAAGTATTGAAGGCGTAAGAGGAAATAAATTATACAGCATAGGGTTACATAGCCGAGTTGCCACCATGAGTTAGTAAAATCTACTTGATCTTGTATCTATATGGTCGGCATCTGGAGGTAAAAGCAAATTTTTTCTTCAACCTAAATATTTTACTTCAACCTATACTGTCTTGAGAATGAAGATAATGAAAATTTTGTAGAGCTCACTAGCTTTAATAAGGACAGACTGATAAACTTTATTCTTTTTATCTCGTGGTCCTGATTAAGAATATATACGCTATAATGGGTTGGGAAAAATTTCCACAATCTACTTTGGACAGCATGTATATTGGTTTTTTTTTTTTTGTGTTCACACATTTGGTAATACATTTAAATTATATACTCTGCAAGAAATTTTGCGAAGACGTATTGTATATAAACTTGAAAATAAGTGGCAGTTTTTATTGTAGCATGCAAGGAAAGCTAACTTCGGGCGGAGCCGAAATGATTTGATATACCCTTGCAGTTTGGTACAGCCTACATTATTATATAGATATACTAGAAAACCCGCCAAACGTCAGCGCAATGGAGTGCACAATATTCTTGGTTAGTCCGTGTTTAGCCAGAACAAATAAACTAGATAGTTTTCCCACGCGAGAACATGCCGCATATACATAGTTGTCCGAGGGAAAAGCATGGTGTTTCAAATTTAAGTCAATATAGATGATGTTTGGCATTCAATTGGCACATCTGTAGGAATCATAGGGATTGTGGGAGCACCACATTTTTGCCTCGAAACTTCCCATTCAAAATGCTGACTTCAATGATATTTTTTTATTAATTTCTTAACCTTTCCTAACCATTACACACGTGGGTTCAAGTTACGAAGTAGAATGATCGGATCTCCATCCTTTAATTGTAAATGGTGTGGCGGCATGCCTGGCAAATCCAATGAATTTGAAAACTCAATTGGATAATTTACAGCTTCGTTGCCATCACAAACTGCATCAATAGATTTGTATGACACCAAGTCCCCAAGCAACAACTGTTGTATTTGTAAATTTAATGCATTGACGTCCACATTTTTTGCTGACAAAATCGCTCTTTCTACCAACCACTTATGATTTTCATATTGTGTGTGTACATTGGGAAATATGCGATTAATGAGAGTATTTTGTGAGTTGACGATTGTGCAGAAGTCCGTTTGTACTTTTATACATCCAGTATTTTCATGTACAGCAACTTTTCCCTTGCCAATATCTAAAAGTTGTTTAGAGAAAGTTTTGGCGGATGGATCCCGAAGCATTTGAACGCGCATGTTCTTCGTCAGTTGTACTTTTTCAACATTACGCCACAGTCGCGATGATTTTTAGCAAGCATTGATTTCATCAGCGTACGTTGAACGTGGAATAACGGAAAGAGTGTCTGAAATCACCTGAAAGGAGTAACATAGAGCCGCCAAATAGTTTATCATTGTTTTTTATATCCCTCAATGTACTATCCAATGCCTCAAGCGAATGTTTATAAGCCATAGTGCATTCATCCCAAATAATTATTTTACATTGTTTCACCACTATGCCCATAGACGATTGTTTTTTATGTTGCGCATTGCATCTGGATTATTTTAAATGTTCAATGGCAGCTTAAGTGCTGAATGAGGTGTTCTGCCTCCATCTAATAAGGTAGCTGCAATGCCAGAAGATGCAACGGCCAATGCGATGACATTTTTTGATCGTATCTTGGCAAGTAGTAGCGAAATAAGGAATTTTTTGCCAGTTTCACCTGGTGCATCCAAAAAAAAGAATCCTCCTTGTCCTGCCGAAACTGAGTAAACCGCGCAACGGTTCAGGTGATGTTTAAATTTCGGGTAGTAGAACTTTTCCTGATGATCAACACATCCCAAATGGCTCAATTTTAAATTTAAATGCATGAAAATACAGGCATTTTTATTCAAAGTACCACTTTGGAATGAGCAGAATATTCAACATCAGGTTCGTACTGGAATGCTAGTCGAAGAAATGCCCCGGATGTAAATACTCGATGAACTTGTTAGCCTTGTTGGTCAATTCTTCCAAGTCGATTAACTATGAATCTGCGTGCTTCTCTTCGTTGCAGTTGTCTCTCTTGATTAGCTCGTGCCTCTTGCGATTCTGATTGACGCAAATGCGCCATGCTCACCTCTTCGCCTGAAGTCTTCTATCTCGCGTGGTTGTGGATTTGACCGTACGACGACTTAAATTGGCTCCTTTGCCTTTTCTTGGCATTGCAACAGTAATACGTATAACCGTCACTGCTACGATTGTACACAATACAAAATGGCTAAAAAACGTATAGTGAGTAAGATAGGAGAACGGAGTGACAACTGGAGCGGGGATAACTGATTGATTGATACTCGTAGTTGATAAATTATCGACCGGCGAAGGCGGGAGATCGCACTTCAAATTGAAACAAATCATCATTAAAGGACATTGAAATGATTATTAAATTTGATTGCCATCTAGAAAAGCTTTTGCGGATTTGTATAAAAAAATTAGCGGTGAACCACCCTTAACATTTATGGGGTTAAAAAATAGATGTTGTCCGATCTTCAGCCCTAACGAATATGCCCACAAAATTTCACGAAAATCGCTCGAGCCATTTCGGAGGAGTAAAGCTACTAACACCGTGAGATAAGATTTTTATATATTAGATATTGTATCGTATGTAGCCAATCCTTACGAGAATTCCACTATCAAATCAATTTTCTAATAAAAATGTGGAAAAAAGCCCCAATTATCTTTAAAAACAGCAAGATTGTGCCAATTCCGATCGTTCAGTTATATGACAGCTATTGGATATATTCGACCATACTTCCTCTCCTAATCTCAAAGCGGACGGACGTGTTTTTTGTGCGCACTGCGTTTTCATAAAATTAATAATAAATTAATAAATTAATTATTGAATTTTTAATAATTTTCAATAAATTAATTATTTAATTTTAAATAATTATGGAATTTAAACTGCTCTGTGCGCTGAAGTCTTGTAATAAGACAATCTCCACTTCCCAGCCTACCATCCACTGCTGGCTTTGTGAAAATGTCTTACACGCTAAGTGTTGTGAGGAGATTAGATCTCCCACACGCCAAGACAGGTGGCAAGAGGGGCAGCAGCGGGGGTGGGGGAACAGGCAAGCTAGCACGGCGGCGTCGGACGGGCCAGCGCGGCTGTGTTTAGAAAGTACGGCAGAAGAGAAATGCGTCGAGTGCAGACTGCATGCGGGGGGCAGCAGCGGGGGCAGAGGAACCAGCACGGCGGCGCGCACAAAAGAAGGAGAAAGAGGAATCACCGTGGAATGTAACGGTCCCGAGCGGGCCTCCGCGGCCGCGCTCAAATGTTACAGGAGAGAGAGGGGACGGCGGGGAACGAAGTGGCCGCGACTGCGCAGCTGTGTTTAGAAGAATGCAGAAAACGCAGAAATGCATTTGGGAATGCCAAAGGGTGGGAGCGCGGGGATATTTGGACGAATTCCGTTTGACCTACACAATAACAATACGGATTGGAGGCCCACGCGGGGCAAACAGGGGGGGCAAATAAAGAAAGCCTGTCAATAGAAATGCGGCGGGAATTGGAGAAAGTTAACGGCGAGAGCAGAGGAGTGAAGGATTAACGGCAAGAAGCGAGATTTGCAAGGATTAACGGGCGCTTCTGGCACTATCTAAGGAGGGCCTCTGGAGCAAATCGAGACCGAGTCTTCTAGGGAAGCTGGAAGAGTTGAGTGAATGACGCCCCGTGGGTAAGTCTGACATTCAAGTGGCAAAGTTTCCTTGGAGGAATTAGAAGTATAGGCTGAAGGACCCCCCGTGGGTAAGTCCGACAGTCTCAAGTTCGGGATTTAGAACGAGTGCGCAAGGATCTGCGATCATTTGCCTAACGACCCCCTGTGGGTAAGTCCGGCGGCGGTACGCGAATCAGCCAAATAGTAGAAGTCAGGAGCAAGTGGGAAAAGGATCAAGGATACGCGGCGGAAGTGGAGCCCAAGGGTAAAACGAGTCGGGTTGGTTTATTCCCGATACACGACAGGTATCCTGTGACGGTAGCGACAGATCGGCGTACAGGCGTACGCCTTGTCGGTTCCTGACCATTAAGACCAGGTGTGATCCTGTAAAGCAAGGGATAGCCAGCTCGGGAACTCAAGCCCAACAGTGGAACCAAGCAGGGACACCCCGGGAAAGTCATTAGAATCCTTATCCAGGCGCTGGGGCGTATGCACAGCGTATCACCTGGAGTTAAAGGAGACGCGACGCCAAAACCTCTAGTCTGCCATAAATCCGGCGGAGCGTACGCAGGTGTTTGGAGGCGAGTGACGAACGCGACCGGGGGCGTGTCCTGCGGGGTAGGTAGATCAGCGGAGGAAGCAGTAACAGGAGCGGCGACGACGAGGGAGCAGCGGCGTCGACGAGGGAACAGCGACGACCAGGGTTCAGCGACGTCAGGAGAGCAGCGACGACGAGGGAGCCGCGACGACAGAAGAGCAGCGACGACGAGGGAGCAGCGACGACAGAAGGGCACCGACGACAACAACGGCAACAGCACAGGCCCGCAGGCCTGGAGCACGTGAGTCCAATCGTGGAGGGAACCGTGAGCCGTTTCGGCGCCAGGCACCCGTTGAAGACGTGTGTGTATTCCCGTTGATCCCCAAACCCGGAGCGGGGATCGGGGATCGACGGGAGGCCGAGCGGTCGGTAGGTTTTGCCAAACAGCCAATGAGATTCACCCGTTTGTAATATTATCGCAATAAAAGGGGTATTTATTAAACGAAGCACCCTGTGTAATTTCTGGCCTCGGACGTCGAATATATAAATTCGGTGGAACGTACCCCCAAACTCTGTGTGCTAGCCGCGGCATTTGTTGCGAGCAAAAGTTAACAAAAACAGTAATTTAACAGCAGTTACAATGTGCCGGGTTCACGGCCTCAGTTTCAGATGCAATCTCACGTAGGTCTGGTCTCCACTTTTGCTGTGACGGTTGTCGTGCTGTTCAGGACGAAATGAGATGGTTCATGAGGCAGACTAAAAGCGGATTCAAGGAGTTGACCCAACTCTGTGCGCTCGATACTTCAACTACTAACATTTCAGAATTAATGAGCAATTGCCCGACATGTCCTCTATGGCATCGTTTTAAGTGATCCCAGACCCAATATTTCAAACCCCTGTAACAGTCACCAAAAAGGGTAATAAACCGTCCGGACCCCCGGTACGTACTGATTTTTTTTTTTCTAAACTTTGCTTTTTATTTATTGGATCTTCTCTTAATTTTGAGACTAACAATAAGTTTTCAAATCTTAACATTAACATTTAACTAACAGTAGACTAAGACTGCATTCTGGTTGCNCAAAGCCAAAACAAAAGTCGACATAAAGGTGGTGGACATTACAAAATTTAAATATTCATATACCAGGCATACGTCATCTTTCAAAACACGTGTGCTCTTGCAGATGTTCAAGACGATTTGTTCCGCCAGCTTTTGGCCAGAGAACATTTTCGTCCAAGAACATTAGCTAAGTACGGTGAAAAAAAAATACCCAAACCTGTAGGTGTAAAACTCCCTCATGTTACGGCCACTGACCAACCTTCCACCTCATCTTCCTCAGTTTCAAAAAACTAATGTCTTCACTAACACTTACCTATCAGAATACAAGAGGGTTACGTAGCAAACTTCCCAAACTGTATTTTGATAGTTCTTTCTTTGCATCTCACATTATTTTATTTACAGAAACTTGGTTAAAGCCGGAGATCTTAAGCTCCAAAGTTTTTCTTAGTAGGTACACCACTTCTAGATGTGATAAAACTCTGCGAAGGGGAGGAGGAATGTTAATCTCTGTAGACTCCAAACTCGCTTATGAAAAGGTAAAATCACAAGAGTTTGGTGACATTAAATTCCTTTGCATCCAAATCGCTCGGATCTTCTTAAGGTCAAGGCCTTGTATTCGCCAGGCCCTGATGGAGTACCAGGCTGTGTTCTGAAGAACTGCGCCGAGGCTCTGTGCAAACCGCTCGTTAAACTCTTTAATCTATCGCTGGAAACTTCGATCTTTCCCCTTGTATAATTAGATGTAGATATTTAAGTAGAATGTAATGAAGTCTAGTATAAGTTAGCTTAGGGCGGAGCGGGAGCGCAAGTGAAGCTCTCCCTTGCGCTCTCCCATGAATTCGCCCCGCTTCGCCGCACTAGATAAGCTAGGCTTAAGTTTTTGTAAAATGAATATAACCGAATTTATAACGTCGAAGAGTGCACGCATTTTCGTTTTCGTTCGTTTTTTT
>JAJJHT010015775.1:39754-87291 GCA_021223865.1 Drosophila pandora | reverse complement strand
TTAATAAATTATTTTAATTTATTTAAATAAGATTAATTAATTAATTTCGTTTTCGCATTTGCTTGTTGAATTAAATTCAATAAAATTTTAAATAAATTTCTAAAAGTTATTTATTTTAGTAAATTTTTAATATTAATATTTTAAAAATAATTTAAAAATTTTAAATAAATTAATAAAATTTCTTTAATAAAAAATTAAAAAAAAAAAAAATTATTAAATCTTAAATTTCCATCGTTTTCGTTTTTTGTATTGGAAAAATAAATTTTTTATAATGGAAAGTACCAAACAAAAACTTAATTCCACAACTCTTATTGACTTAAAGAAAAGATTGAATGTCAAAGTTAAAAGCATTCGCCGGTTGGAGGAACGTTTGGAAGATGGATCACTTCCTCTAAACAAAAGCGAGCTAGAATGCAGGCGTTAGGTTTTAGATGAGGCAATTTCTAAAGCAAATGAGTTGCAAGACCAGATCGAGCAAATAGATGAAATGGATGATTTCGGAGCCGAGTTGGAAGAATTAAGAATAACTACCAAGGCAAGGATTATGTCCTTATGTAACGCCTTAAATTCAGCTGAAGACTCCCGTTCAGCTACTGCAATTTCTGCAGCCCCAACTCGAGCTCGACTTCCTAGTTTGGCATTGCCAAAATTCAGTGGAAATTATTCGGATTTCAAAAATTTCATAACTCTTTTCGAGACATTAGTTGACAAAGATGTGAACATTCCAGTTATCGAGAAATTCAATCATTTAATTTCTTGCCTCTCTGGTGAAGCCTTTGGAACTGTCAAGGCATTCCAGGTCACCGAGAGTAATTACGCCAAAGCTATCGCTAGTTTAAAAAGAGTTTATGATAACGAATGTCTCATCTTTGCGAACCAAATACGTCAACTGTTCAGCCTTTCGAAAATTTCCCAGCCGTCTGCGTCGTCGTTGAGGGGTCTTATCGACACTGTGTCATCAATTTATGGATCACTATTATCCATAGGAGAAGAATACTAAAATTGCAAACTCAATGATTATTCATTTAGTTTTGAGTAGAGTGGATCCAGTGACCAAGCAAAAATGGGAAGAGTCACTGGATTATGAGGAATTGCCGCTGTGGTCCGATTTCGAAAAAATACTAAATCGTAGATACCAGCATCTGTCCGCTGAAGAGACTGGCAAACCAAAGCAAGAAAGAACTGGGTTCAGCAAGCAACTGAATAGAACTTCGTTGGCTTGTTCTTCTACCAACGCCAAACCAGCTTGCAGTTATTGTAACGCCAACAACCATTTTTGAGCCCAGTGCAGTCCGTTCGCTCGCCTTGCTGTAATGCAAAGGTTCGAGTTTGTTAAGTCAGCCTCCCTATGTTTGAATTGTCTGCGAAAAGGTCACACGGTAGCGAATTGTAAATCGACCAGGTGCCAAATCTGTTCAAGATCGCACCATAAACTTCTGCACCGATTTACAGTGACCGAAAATAGCTTAGCATTACCACCACCCACACAAAATCCTCCTCCAGAGTTAACGAATGATGGCCCTTCTACTTCACATGTTTTGCATGCGTCGTCTGTAGAAAGGGTTTTGTTAGCAACGTCGATCGTAAGCGTTCGCACAAAAAATGGTGAGCACATCTTGGCCCGAGCATTACTTGACTCAGGGTCACAAATGGTTTTTATTACAGAAGATCTTGCTCAACGCTTACAGATCCGTAGGGAGGAATCGTGCATCAACTTGCTTGGAATTGGTCAAACTAATTCACAAGTTAAGAAAAAGATACACACCTTGGTGAAGTCGAGAGTAAATGGTAGCGAGTTTCCGTTCGACTTTTGGGTTTTGAAAAACATTTCAGGCTATCACCCTGATCAGTCAGTGAACGTGAAAGATTGGACCCTACCAAAGAACTTGCCGTTAGCGGACCCATATTTTTACAAACCTCAGCGGATAGATATGCTAATTGGAGCTGAGTCATTTTTCGAACTGTTGTCCGTTGGCCAAATAAAACAAGGTCCGAACCATCCCATCCTTCAAAAAACTCTCCTTGGGTGGATAGTATCGGGAAAATATCTGGCCAATTCCTCAACTCCTCCACAGCCGGTCTCTAGTCTGAATTGCCAAGAGGAAATATTAGAGTCAATAGACAAAAACTTGAAAAAATTCTGGTCGTTGGAAGAAGTTCCATCTTCTAAAAAGATGTTGTCGCCAGAACAAGAGCTATGTGAGGAACATTATCGGAAGACTACAAGAATACTGCCTTCAGGTCGATTTGAAGTTAAACTTCCATTTAAGTCGGATCCAAGCGTTTTGGGCAATTCATTCGAGATAGCCAAACGCCGATTTCTGTCGCTCGAGAGAAGATTATCTCGAGATCCGAACTTAAAGAAAATGTATTTGGAATTTATGGAAGAATACGAATCCCTAGGCCATATGTCCCCTGCAAGCAATAACGTTCTTGCTTCTCCACATTACGTCATACCCCACCAGTGTGTCTTGCGGCCGCAAAGTACAACGACCAAACTTCAAATCGTTTTCGATGCGTCCTGCAAGACATCCACACAAAAGTGTTTAAATGAGTTGTTGATGGTGGGTCCAACAATTCAGGTAGAGCTTTACTCAACTCTTCTTAGATTTCGGCTAAACAAATTCGCTCTAGTAGCCGACATAAAAAAGATGTATCGTCAAGTGATGGTAAATGAAGCAGATCGACGATACCAGTTGATAGTGTGGAGAAAAGACCCGTCTGAGTCCTTGAAATTGTGCAAGCTCAACACCGTTACGTATGGCTCTGCACCAGCCCCATTCCTAGCCATAAGGTGTTTGAAGAGGTTGAGTGAATCCGCGAAAAATACATTCCCTCGAGCTGCTAAAGTTATTGGGTCTGACTTTTACGTCGACGACATGTTAACGGGTGCTGGTTGCGTGGAGGAGCTAAAGACAATTAAGTCTGAAGTAACTCAGGTTCTTCAAAACGCTGGGTTTGAATTGAGCAAGTGGTTTTCAAACTCGCCTGAAGTTACTGCATCCGAGAGCACGGTTAAGCCAATAACACTTTCGGACTCAGAGCTGACAAAAACATTAGGAATCATTTGGGTTCCTAAAGATGATGTATTTAAATTCGAAATTGATATGTCAGTCATGGGTCAAAGGGCGACTAAGCGGAATATTCTTTCGGTGACGTCAAAGCTTTTCGACCCTCTTGGCTTATTAAGCCCGATCCTTATTAAAGGAAAGATCCTGTTACAGGAACTTTGGCTCAGTAAGCTAGATTGGGATAAGTCCATTCCACTGCACTTGGAAACTGCATGGAACAAGATTCAGCTTGCCTTGTCACAGTTAGAAGAGATCTCAATACCGAGATTTGTGATGAGTGAGCCAATGTCACCAATTGAAATTCATGCCTTCTCTGACGCATCGATGAGAGCCTATGGAGCCTGCGTCTATATCCGTTGCAAATCTGCAGAAGGTAGTAAAGACTCATTGTTGACAGCAAAGTCGAAAGTAGCGCCGCTCAAGACAAAGACGCTCCCCCGTCTTGAGTTATGTGCCGCTCACCTTCTCGCGGACCTCTGTCGCAAAATAAAACCTCTTATCAAAGCACCGATCGAACGAAGTGTATATTGGTCAGATTCGGAAGTTTGTCTTCATTGGATTCGTTCCCATCCATCGTCGTTGTCAACGTTCGTATCAAATACAGTTGCTGAGATTCAAGAGTGGTCAGAGGATAGCACGTGGCGGCATGTACCAACTAAACAGAACCCGGCAGATATTGTGTCAAGAGGTGGAGACGTAAAGGAAACGATAGAATCAATTTGGTTCACAGGTCCATCGTTTTTAACGGAGCCGGAAGATAAGTGGCCAACGAGCCCTCGGTTTGATCCGTCACCAGAGATTTTGCAGATGGAAGCAAAGAAGAGTGCGGTCGGACTGACTGCAATGGTCTCTACCTCATATTTGTTGGAAGTGATAGAAGGATTTTCCTCTCACTTAAAACTGCTGCGAGTGTTCGTTTACATGGTCCGCTTTATAAAGAAATGTAAAAAATTAGTAGTTCCTTCTGATAATGTACCTTCCCCTGTCAAATATCGAGACGCGTTTAATAAAATTGTCCAGATAGTCAAAGAGCACGAGTATCAAGAGGAAATTAAAAATGTTAGAAAAAATCTTGTTGTTAGCCCAAGCCTACAGAAGCTAAGTCCGTTTGTCCAGGAAACCTCTCAGGCTGGGCTTACCTTTTCGTTGTTGCGGGTCGGGGGGCGACTAGCTAATGCTCCTATTTCGTACGATGCCAAGTTTCCAGTATTGTTGACGAAGCGCTCTCAATTTGTTCAGAGCTACGTCCGATACTTGCACGAGTCGAATTTTCATGTGGGTCCACGAGCACTAGTGAGTCTCTTGCGACAGCGCGTTTGGATAGTAAACGCGCAGGAAGTCTGCAGTCAGATAGTGCGGTCATGCATACGCTGTTTTAAATGCAAGCCTCATCTGATGACTCAAATCATGGGAGATTTACCCTTAGATCGAGTTCGTGCTCTCCGCCCATTTTCCATATGTGGCGTGGATTTCTGTGGCCCTATTGAGACGACCTTGAAAATTCGTGGTAGGCCACCATATAAGTCCTACATTGCCCTGTTTGTTTGTTTTTCGTCTAAAGCAGTACATTTAGAAGTAGTTTCAGATTTGTCAACTGATTCCTTTCTATTGGCTTTTCAAAGGTTCGTTGGGCGCCGAGGATGTCCGCAGACCGTGCACTGCGACAACGCGACGAACTTCGTCGGAGCGAGTCGCCACTTCGCGGCACTGCGGCACCAGATCGAGAGCGAAGCGGACGAGCTGCGGCAATACGCATCAAAAAAAGGATGCGTATTTGCGTTCATACCGCCGCGGGCTCCGCACATGGGCGGACTATGGGAGGCAGGTGTGAAGTCTGCAAAGCACCTACTCCTACGAGCGGTGGGCAGCGCGAAGTTGACCGCAGAGGAGCTGCAGACCGTCCTCGTTGGAGTCGAGGCCGTCCTGAACTCGAGGCCCCTGGGCGCCCTCAGTCAGGACCCAAGCGACGGCGAGGCGTTGACTCCCGGGCACCTGTTGACAGGCGGGCCGCTCATCGCCCCACCAGCACCGCGGACCCCGGACCAGCAGGGTCTAACGTGCTTGCGGCGATGGCGGCTTGTCTCGTCAATCAAGCAAAAGTTTTGGCAGCGTTGGTCCCGGGAGTACGTCTTGGGCCTACAGGCGCGGTCGCAGTGGCAGCGGGAGCAGGAGGACGCCAGGAAGGGCGATCTGGTGCTGGTCGCCGAGGACAACCAGCCGCCCCAGCAGTGGATCACCGCCAGGGTCGTTGAGACTCACGCCGGCGCGGACGGAAGGGTCAGGGTCGCCGACGTCAGGACGAGTAGAGGAGCATTATTTCGGAGAGCAGTCCACAAGCTGGCAAGGCTGCCAATAGTTGAAGCCTAAGGAAGGCCTTCAACGGGGCCGGTGTATAATTAGATGTAGATATTTAAGTAGAATGTAATGAAGTCTAGTATAAGTTAGTTTAGGGCGGAGCGGGAGCGCAAGTGAAGCTCTCCCTTGCACTCTCCCATGAATTCGCCCCGCTTCGCCGCACTAGATAAGCTAGGCTTAAGTTTTTGTAAAATGAATATAACCGAATTTATAACGTCGAAGAGTGCACGCATTTTCGTTTTCGTTCGTTTTTTTCGCAATTTAATTATTTCTACAGCCACCAATTTTTTCCTTTTGTTTTCGCGAAGAGATAAACTAATCTCGATAAACACCCCTTATGTGGAAGGAATCTTGCATTATTTCGCTGCTTAAAAAAGGAAAAAAATCCGACGCTGCAAATTATAGAGGCATCTTTAAATTGTCAGCCATTCCAAAGCTTTTTGAAAAACTTATCACTCCACATTTGCAACACCTATGTAGTTCAGCGTAGAAGCGCCGCTCCACCACTACCAACTTATTGGAGCTAACATCTTTTATCACGGATGGCTTCCGGAATGGCTTACAAACAGACGTCGTTTACACTGACTTCAGTAAAGCATTTGACTCTGTTAACCATTCGCTTTTTATAAGTAAGCTCGATTAGCTCAGGTTAACAATCTAGGTGTCCTATTAGATTTAAGACTTAAATTTACCGACCATATAGCTTTCATGATTAATATAGCTCTGGGTGTGCTTGGTTTTTTTAAAAGATGGTCAAAAGAATTTAATTACCCGTACATAACTAATACGTTATGTAGATCATTGGTCCGTACGATTTTTGAGTAGGGATCGTGTGTCTGGAGTCCTCAATAGTGGAATGCAAATCTTTACCTTCCCTCTTATCTTAGAAGACTTTTAGTAATCAACTTACCATCTTTAACAAACCGTAGAGCGATGCTGGGTGTCATGTTTCTATATAATCTGATTTATGGAAATGTAGACAGCCAGCATTTACAAACACGCGTAAATTTTAACGTTCTGTAACGAGCAGTTGCAGTGCAGATATCGTCGGCTAATGGGCGGGTTCTGAAACACCCCCTTCTCTCCCCTTGATGCTGCCTCGGGAATCATAAGTTATTTCAATATTGATGCGTGCGCGACCTCACGAGCCGCGTAGGTCAAACCTGAGCTTCTCAGAACGGTGTATATTACTGTGTATTCGGTGTATATCCCTTGGGAGTCCCTGAAAAAGCTGGTGGCAGGGCGGTGGCAAATTAAACGAGGCTAACTATGTTTTCTCACTTTATTAAAAACTTCATATTTATTCCTTAAAGAAATTCCTTGAATCTCTAAATAACATCTCTTTTCTAGCTTCCTAAATATCCTAATAATTCAATATATATTCCTTCTTACTACGCTTAACAATAACTTATCACTAAAGATTTACGAACTTAATGTAAATTAAATTCGACAGGATATGTGGACGCGCGCTCAATTTCATTGCATAAAATTGTATTTGTTAAAAGAGCCCCACTACAAAGTCCGCGTACGGAAGTGGGCCATATTCGATTTTCATTTTTTTTATTTTATTTCTGTTGAATGCAGTACGGTGGTTGACCAACTAACTGTTGAAGCCTCTTCGGCCGGAACTAGGAAACGTGGATTCATCAGTCGGATGAATCTCTTCGATCCCTTGAACAACAGAGCGCTTCCTGAAAACGCATGCAAAAGTGAATCTTCTTAATGCTCAGGGTTAGCCCTGATTTCTGAATGTGCCCTGCCACCGTCGTCAAAACCGCCAGATGCGACTCAAAGGTATCGGAGACGACCAGCAGATCCAAGTACACAAATAGCTAAACGAGGCCGGAATCACTCCGTCCATGAATCGAGTCATGGTCTGCCATGCATTCATTAGCCCGAAAGGCATAACTTTAAACTGGTACAATGGCTTCCCCGGAATCGTAACCTCGGTCTGGTCGCGTGAAGCCGGATCCAACGGGATCTAACAGTACGCATGTTTCAGATCCAGACTGGAGATGAACATAGCTCTGGGAAGTCTGCTCAGGATCGCATCAATTTGCGGAAGTGGATAAGCGTCGCCCTGGGTGAAACTATTCACTTTCCTGCAGTCCAGACATAACCGAACTTTTCCTGGCTTCTGTTCCAAGACAACTGGCGACGACCAGGCGCTTTGTGACTCCTCGATCATTCCCAATCTCATCATCCTATCGACCTCTCCGTAGAGCAGTTTCTCTACCGCAGGAGAGACCGAATAGTGCCTCTGCTTGACCGCTTTCGTGTCCCCGACGTCTATACTGTGGCTGATCAAATGCGTCTTGCCCAATCCTAACTTGGCGAATGATGTAAATAGCTCTACCACTGCCTTCAGACTAACTTGCTGGGCTTCAGCCAACTCCTGACTAACGGAGATTTCGCCGACTCGGAACTCCGATGGCAACAGCTCGAAACTCCTCCAGAAATCGATACCTAGATACAAATCCTGGCTCAGAGTGGGAACCAGAATCAGTGAATCAGAGTAGAACATATACGTCTTGCATCGATCTTTGAATTCCACCTCAGTCGTCAAATGACCCACCACCTGCTGTCGTTGCCCATCGGCAGTGCTTACGATCGTTCTTTCCATCTTTTGATGCCCCTCGCAAAACTCTCTCCGATACATCTAACTGCTGCACCAGTATCCAGTAGTCCTAGAACTTCCTCTCCTAACAATCTGACCCCGGCAAAAGGACGTTTGTCTGAGGTCTTATACCTTATCGTTTCTACCGTCTTCATTAACTGCCAATACTGCCTTAATCTGTTAGTATTCCTTGTCCTATTCTTACTCTCTATCTTAGCCTTACTACACTCTTCTCTGAACTCTTTTCCTACTTGTCCTTGTTCACACCTGACGGATCGCGCTGAGATGGATGATCCGGCGCATTCGCTCTTCCGTTTTTTAGACATTTCGGACACGATGGCTTGTAGACATTTGGTGCTCTGCATCCAAAACAGAAAACTTACCGTTTGCCCGCGCAGTCGTGGTACCTGTGACCCTCTGTCCTGCAATTCCAGCAGATAAGAGCCACTGCCTCCACTTCACCCGCTTCATCACCGGAAAACTCTTGGGCCTCCTCCCATTCCAAGTCGCTTTCTACTTCCGCTACTGGTTTATTGTGCGCGTAGCCTCTGTGTGAGATTCTGTCTTCCCGTCTCTGAGTTTCCTCATACGGCTTCTTCCCCCATCCCGGCCTCTAAGAATCGTTCACGGCGCCGACAAATCTCCCGTAAGTGGCTTATCGAACGTATCGACACATTCAGCAGCTCGTGGCGGATCTCGGACCTGAGATTACTCCTTACCATCTCCACCAGCGTGGCATCGCTTAATTACATTTCATTCTCTTGGTTTCGATGTCCCTTCTCCGCCCGCCTCTCGGGCGGCCGGATGGCGATATTCGCGCCGCTTCTGAGACTCTCTGCCTCCGCTTGTGGCCTTTTTTTATTATTGCCAGTCCTGCGTCAGCTCCTCCAGCGCGATGATCCCTCATCGCGGGTCCTACTATGCGATAGGGCTGCCACGTAGGCTGATTCACCGCACCCCCTCGGGCACCCGTTTCGTCCTCTACTCCTCAGCCATTGTAGTTCGACATATGCCCAACACGATCCGTTCAGGTTATTATGTTTGGAATACAATAGTCTCTACCATATCTTGTCACTTTGCTCTACTAACAATCTTAAATCGCTTATATTAACCGCCTTATCTGTGCAACATCCTTCCTCGTGATATCTTTCTCCTACTCTTCGCTTAACTATCTCGGATCTATTTCTGCGATTCGAGCCGTATGTTACGCGGCAGCGTCTCTCGGTCGGTTGAACGGGAGGTGGGCTGTACGTATGTAGTGGGAACCGCGCTGAAAAATCCCGTCTGTTCCGACTTGTAAACTGTCTGCAATCAGAAGAAGGATGTGTGCGAAGTTTCAGCTCGATATCTTTAAAACTGAAAAACTATGTCTTGTCAAGCAGCCGCCGGAGGTTTGGTCGGCAATAATTTATTGAATTCGTGATGTCACTTTCTTTGATATTTATGTCACTATTCGCATCGCCCGCTCTCGCGCAATCTTTCGGTCACCTGCATCTGCCGTCATACGCTAGCGTTGTCTTGCTCTCTTGCGGTATCTCTCGGTCACTCCGCAGCATTAAGCGTTGAGCTCCCGCGACTTTAATTCTAATTCGTTCTACAACCCTACGCAGGTCACATATGTCATTTGTATATATAAACCAAATCAATTAAATAAATTTTATTCATACATAGAAATCTAACAGTGTATGTTTTTATTAAAGCCTAGATTTGGAACATTAAATAAAGCCCCAGAAAACGCTCGGTAACTGAACATTTAATGACCCCGACGTGATTGTGCTTGGGAAAATAATTTGTTGAATTATTCTACATTTTGGAGAATAATCCACAAATTTGAGCTGCACGACTAGAAATATTAAATAAATTAAAACATTAAAAACATTATTTGGTTTGTTCGATTTATGCGCGCAATATTAACATCTATTGACATACATCCGTACGCATATCCGCTGTTTGCAGAGTGCTACAATCGCTCATACATATATTACCCCGTTATATAGCAGTTGCACAGTTGGTCGTAAGCTGACAACAAATAAACGAATTAAAATAAATATTTTGTTGCCTCTCCTGGAAGGAAAGTATTCTTGGGTCAAAGTACAGTTGTCCTTTTTGAGGATCTTCAAGGTTTGCTGTCCTCCTTGAAAACATTTCCGGAGGCGATGATAAATGTGCGGCTTATCGAATTGGAAGGCATAAGGAGCTGTCCGAGCTGGATGTTGCAGAACTCAGGAACGATCAACTTCAACGATGCGGCGAGGGAGGCACGATTCATCCTGAACCAGGAGATTATGCGGCGCTCCAGTTTGTTGCCGGCGAGTTCGAAACTGATCAATGCAACTTCTGCCATCAATTTTGATGCGTCGTACGGCAGAACTTTCCAGGAACTGCAACTTCCCACTTTTAGTGGAGGTTATGCGGAGTGGCTTGAATTCCGGTCACTGTTCTCGACCATTATGGACACGAACCTATTCTTAAGTCGGGTCGAGAAGCTTCAGAGGTTGCGGGGCATAAATCTGCCTTAGAGACTGTTCAATCGCTGGAGCTCACGGAAAAAAATTATGACGTCGCATTGGAGCTACTAAACAAAAGGTTTAGTAATCGCAGGCTTATTTTTCAAGCTCATGTTAATGAGATACTGCATCTGAGGGCCGTAGAATCCGCATCGGTGCCAACGCTTCGGAAAGTTGATGATGCCACGCAGTCTAAGTGGAAGGAAATGCCAGTTTTCTTGAGCAGAGATGCCGGACTTTGGAGAATATGGATTTGCCGACGACATCATATGCACCAAACCGTGCGGTCGGACGGCATAGACCCTTTCATCTAGGTAAGTCTGCATTTATGATTCTCGTCCGCATGCATGATCTGTGATGGTCATTTCTATATAATAAACTCCTGCCCAAGGTTTTTAAGCTTGTCGCCTGAGGACCGTTTAGGCAAAATTTGGCGATTGGATTAATGCCGTTAGTATCTTGGATTTCTCACCCACCTATCTCGGCATTGCAATGCGTCAAGCTGCCGTGCGTGTGGACGCAGGCATCATAGTCTGCTGCATTTTGGTGGCAATTCGCCAGCTCAAGGCCAACACCGTCTCTCTAGGTTTCCGCATTTAGCGACGGTGTTTCTCGTTCAGCGGCCGCCGCCGTCAGTTCTCTTATCGCTAAGGATCGTTTTCGTGATGTGGAGCTGCCAGCCACTGCCAATATTTTGGTCAAGAACCGCTCCGGAGTTCTACTGCCCTGCCGTGCGCTGCTTGATTCTAGCTCGCAGGTGCATCAAGTCACTTCAAGGCTGGTGAACCTGCTGCAGCTGCGGAAGATAAGGTCTCCGGTATCTTTATCCGGCATAGTTGACGCAGCGTTCTCTACAAATGCGTTTTCTGTGCAAGTCAGCTTGCAAACCCAATGCTTTGACTACTCGGCGCAAGTAACTGCGATCGTAGCCTCCAACATTACTGACCTTTAGCCCAATTTTGCATTGGGCTCGTGGAAAGTTCCGGCCAATGTAAAGCTAGCGGATCCTCATTTTTACCAGCCTCAGCCAGTGGATTTGCTAATTGGAGCTGGATTATTTTACGAGCTGCTTTGTGTGAGGCAAATTGTCCCCTGGTTTGCCGTCCATCCAAAAAACTCGGCTCGGTTGTGTTGTTTGTCGAGGCGGAGGCGGAGGCCCTGACAATGGTAAGGAATCCCTGACATGAGGACCATGGCAGCTGAGCGGTCGGGACTGATCTGCTCCAAAAGGCGCTTCTGATGAGTGGCTCGATCAACTTCCTCGACAGTTCTGGGAAGTGGAAACCTACACCGATCCGATTGTGAATGCGTCAAAGGAAGAATTTTATTTTACGAGCTGCTTTGTGTGAGGCAAATTCATCTGTCTCCTGGTTTGCCGTCCATCCAAAAAACTCGGCTCGGTTGTGTTGTTTGTCGAGGCGGAGGCCCTGACAATGGTAAGGAATCCCTGACATGAGGACCATGGCAGCTGAGCGGTCGGGACTGATCTGCTCCAAAAGGCGCTTCTGATGAGTGGCTCGATCAACTTTCTCGACAGTTCTGGGAAGTGGAAACCTACACCGATCCGATTGTGAATGCGTCAAAGGAAGAACTGGATTGCGAGAGTCAGTTTGTTAAGAACTTTGTGCGGTTAGAAGGTGGTGCCTATACAGTCAGGTTGCCAATTAAACATTAGATCGGTTTATTGGGTGACTCGTACTCACAGGCTCTACTTTGTTTCCTGTCGTTGGAGAGGAAACTGTCTCATCAGCCGGAACTGCGTGCTCAGTATTCGACCTTAATAAAGGAGTATCTTAACCTAGGTCATATGTCCCTGGTTCCGCTGGAGTTGCATCGAGATTGAAAATATTTTCTGCCGCATCACTGTGTGTAAAAGAAGGACAGCACCACGACGAAACTTAGAGTGGTGTTTAACGGTTCCGCTGTTACCACCGCAGGTTATTCTTTTAATGACATCTTGATGGCTGGCCCGGTCATCCAACCTAAGCTTCTTCACATCCTGCTGAGGTTGCGTTCGCATCCGGTAGCGCTGTCTGGCGACATTTGTAAGATGTACCGTTGTGTGATGATGGCTTCATCCAACAGCTACTTGCAGTGCATTTTGTGGCGAGATTCCCCTCTGGAGGATCTGCAAACATATAAATTGGACACTGTTACATATGGAACAAAGCCGGCGTCCTATCTATCTGTGAGAGTGATGCACCAATTGGCTAAGGACGAGGTTGAAGACTTTCCAGTGGGATTCGAAATCTGGTGACAGCTCCAAGAAGGAGGTTGTTGGCATTTTGGGTTGGATTTTAATTTTCATTTTAAGATTTTAACATGAAGCCTGCGTCCACACGCACGGCAGGTTGTCACACTTACGGCATTACGGCCAAATCCAAGGCACTTACAGATTATAAATTCAGTCTCTAATTTCGCCTAAACGTTCAGGCGTAAAGATTAAAAACTTTGGGCAGAAGTATATTATGTAAGAATGGCCATCACTGATCATGCATGCGGACGAAATTGTAATCAAAAATGCTGTGTTACCTGGATGAAAGGGTCTACGCCGTCTTACCGCACGGTTTGGTGCATGTGATGTCGTCGGCCAATCCATACTCTCCAAAGTCCGGCATCTCTTCTCAAGGAAACTGGCGTTGGACTCCCACGTTGGAATGGAATCCGAGTCAGCTTGCATTTCCTTCCACTTAGACTGCGTGGCATCATCAACTTTCCGAAGCGTTGGCACCGATGCGGATTCTACGGCCCTCAGAGATTCATTGATTTTGTGAAGCCAGCATTGAAGCTTACGGAACATGTGTTTACATAGTTTCCAGGTTGCCAGAGGCTGAAAGCCACCTTCTATGTGGGAAATCTCGTGTATTGCTTCTTGAGACGTTATTTGTGCCGAAGTGAGAGCTGGTTGGAGCTGAGTTATTGGCGAGAATAATGACAAATTTTCAGTGCGACTCTTCAGTTTGTTATACTGGATTCGAGATGAGCCTGCCACGTTTAACGTTTTTGCCAACAACCGCGTGTCAACCATCCAAAATCTGACGAATTCCACAGAGTGTCATTATGTGACTAAGTCGAAAAATCCAGCTCTTATCTCGTGGAGCCCTCCCTAATGAGTTGATTGGCGCTCATTTGGATGATGAAATAAGGACTGTTGGTACCTAGTGCTAAGACTTACTAACCTATATTCACACTTCACTATCTGACCTAATCAATATTCATCAGCATGTCGTAATAAGCAATGATCAGACCCACTAACCTAATGGCACACCCTATTGGCACACTAACCTATTGGTAATAATTAGCAATAAACATTATTCATTCATGTTTATTGATGCATTAATGCTTGGTTATTAGGTTGGATATTCATTAGACGGCGCCAGAATTGAAAATTAGCAGTATCAGCGGGAAAAATGAAGCAAGTACTTCCTCCTCCCCGCAAGTACCTTCACTTCCTCTTTTTATCTCAAAGCGGACGGACGTTTTTTTTTGTGCGCACTGCGTTTTCATAAAATTTGCTTATTAGCTTTCCATAAACAATCGGTGTTTATTTCTATTCACATAAAAAAAAAATAAAATAAAAATAAACAAATTGCAATCTATAGTGATATATTTGGAGGTAAAATAATTGTTAAGCGATCAGAGTTTTGATAGCGACCGAATTAAAGACGAGATTCAATAGTTTATATTCAATTTATTGAGCTAATTCCGCACAATAAAACAAATAGCGGCCCGTTAATAACAACTCCCAAACTACAACAACAAGAAGAACAGCTTTGGCGCAGAAGCTCTTCCAAAGCTCCCAAAAGCGCATGCGCTACAACAATGACAACAAAGTGCATGCGAATCTGGGACACAAAAGAGAAGATTAAATGCCGCTGCAGATAAACAAATTATCAATATTCTAATTAGCCTATCTGGTGGCTGCTTAGCCCAACATCCTCCCCCTATTGAAGGGTGGGCCTTCAATAACAATTTTGGAAGGGCAGCAGACACATCTTTTAAGGGATATTCCTTTAAAGAATAAGAGCTCACAGGGCGAAAAAGGCACACCAACTTCTTCCAAACCCTTGACCATGCATTGCTCCCCCCAATAGACCAATGCGGGAATCGAGTTCTCGTAACGAGTGCAGGGGGTCCGGAACGTTGATTCTTCTCCTCTTCTCCTTCTGCATAGGGCAATCCCGCCTCCCGCGTTAGTCCAATGCGTCCAGAAACCACCCATCCAAACAGCGTATTTTGGGCAACTGGGAGGCAGTGACCTAATTGGATTTGGCCAACTGACAATAGGTTGAAGAACAGGCTGGCTCCAATTAGCAGGTCCACACCCTGCGGTCTGTGGAAGTTGGGATCAGCCAGCGCTATGCCGTGAGGAATCTTGCATTTCGAAATATCAATTTTAAGGCTGGGCTGACAGTCCGCAATATGAGACACTATAACCGCCTCTAGGTTCGCACAATATGTGGTTAGTCGAGACTTCACACACACATTAACGGAGGATCCATCCGTAGCAAACTCAGTGCCGCCGAGACCGGCGACCGCTACACAGCTTTTGGTGCGACGAAGCTGAAGTTGACTTGCCAGCCGCGATGAGATAGGGTGAACTTGTGAACCAGAGTCCAATAACACTCTGGAAGGCAGGAAGACACCTGATCGACCACGGATGAGGATATTGGCGGTTGGCAGAAGCACTTCAGCAGGGCGATCCTGCGTCAAGACCGTGTTGATTGACTGGGAAGGTGGGGTAGCAACGGCAACACCAGCGGCGGAAACCAAGCCTCGTAGTGGTGGGGAATTGTTAGAGCTGGGCAGCTGCCCGCAATGATGCAAAGCATGATGTCGGCGATTGCACTTTGGGCAACGGGCAGCTGAACATTCGCGTGCAAAAGGACCATCCTCCAAACATACAAAGGAGCTGGCCGTTGACTAAGTGGCAAGGCAATGAAGCTTGGACATGTAGGAAGCGCGTGCGCCAAAACACCACACAGGGCGCATAGAGCTGGACGGGCGTTAATAACCATGCACGACGATCGGTTATTCGAAGATCTCCCTCGGCCCACTTGGTTAGATGGTGGATACGCAGCCAAAGAAAAGTCGACGCATTCAAAAGTTCGGCACCTTTGCTCCAAGAATCGTGTCAAGGACTCCCAAGAAGAAGGCTGTCGTTGTTTCCGGCGAGAGTGTCTTCCCACTTGGCCTTTGTGGCAGGATCCAACTTCTGAAGGACAATCTGGATAAGCAAGAATCCTTGGATTTCGGCAGCTCATCCGGAACTCATTAGAGCCCGCATATTGAACCGATCCGACAGCTCCAGCAACGTAGCAACAGAACCTGGCTCGACCACCCGAAGCTGCAGGATCTCGTTGATGTGAAACTGGAAAATTAATCGCCAATTACTAAACCGATTGCGCAACAGGTCAAGAGCCATATCGTAGTTCGCGTCAGTAATTTCCATCGCTCTCACCGTCTCCAAGGCTGACTCGCGCAGGCATGAGAGCCACCGGAGCTTTTCCATTTTTTTTAGATGAGGATGGCTGTCAATCGTGGCCTTGAAAAGGGCCAAGAAATCGGGCCACTCGGCCGCCGCTGATTGTTGGCGTCGGCAACGGTGGCAAGGAGGGGGCTGGCTTGTATGGCATGGGTGAGACACCGGCACCGTCGAGAAGTGTGGAGTGGGCAGCGATTCTCATGGAGTGCTTGGCAACCTCCACCTGAATGTCCATCTGCACATCAGTCGCCAGCTGCGAGACTCTTTAATAAAGGTCACTCCCGATCTCGCTGAAGTTAAGCTCCTCCAACTCTTCTTGAAGCGCGGTGAACCGCTCACGCAAACGCTTCTCCACTAACTCCAGCGCCATAATGGTGCCATCCTCATTCCGCGCTGCAGCCTTCACTTTATGATGCAGCGCCTCCATCTCCTGGCAGGTCACCTCTGCTCTTCTCCGCAGCATCCTTTCCCGGCTTGCGGCAGCAGATCCAATAGTTCCATACCCAGACTCCATCCCGCAAATCTCCAGCGCGAGTGATGCGAATCGAATGTGTTTTGCGTACCGCAGTTTTTTGAGTTTCTCGGGCAATTAAACTGATTGAACTTCGGGCGCGATCATGTCGGGGTCACATATGTTGAGCGATCAGAGTTTTGATAGCGACCGAATGAATGAAGCAAGTACTTCCTCCTCCCCGCAAGTACCTTCAATTCCTCTCTTTATCTCAAAGCGGACGGACGTGTTTTTTTGTGCGCACTGCGTTTCCATAAAATTTGCATATTAGCTTTCCATAAACAATCGGTGTTTATTTCTATTCACATAAAAAAAAATAAAATAAAAATAAACAAATTGCAATCTATAGTGATATATTTGGAGGTAAAATAAAAATTTGATTAATTTTTCTTCCAAACATAGCCCTGCTCTGCTTCTTCATCTCTTACGGTGTTGCTTCTATTCTATTTCTCCTATTTCTCGCTCAATAGAGAGTCTTATCTTTATTCTTTGCATTTTACTAACTCGCACTAACTGCTCTCTTCAATCTTCCCCTTTCGTTTCCCTGGTAGTGGTACAAGGTTTATCAATATTATTAATAAATTAATTATTGAATTTTTAATAATTTTTAATAAATGAATTATTAAAATTTTTAATAATTGTTGGCACCTAGTGCCAAGACCTACTACCCTATATGCACACTTAGTAGTCGGGGTCACCAAATAATCGTCCGTAGAGCGTTATGCGGCAACTACGTCAAACTTGAACTCGCGGGAACAGCGGTAGATCCCGGAGTCGTAGTCAAAGAACGTAAATAGTTTGACTAAATTTACCTGGTTTCTGCAAGGGACTGTTTGGGTTGGCCAGACGCTTGCTGTGATCAGGCTGGAGTTGCGGTTGCGTGCTTGAAGTCCTGGGGTGGTTTTCCTCAAGTACCGGTGGGATGGTGGTTCGGCGGATTCCTTATCGGCCGGTCCTACTGGCGGTCCGTTTCACGGGAGCAACACTCGAAGTAGGTTAGATAGTGCGGGGTCGGCTGGTGGTCCGGTTTTACGGTAGCAACACTCGAGCTGGACTGGTATGCCGCGAGATCTCTTCGTGGTCCGTTTCAAGGGAGCAACACTCGGAGTAGTTAGGTAACGCGGGGTCTACTGGCGGTCCGTTTTCACGGGAGCAACACTCGAAGTAGACTGGTATGCCGCGGGATCAACTCGTGGTCCGTTTCACGGGAGCAACACGCGAAGTAATGAGGTGACGCGGGGTCTACTTGTGGTCCGTTTCACGGGAGCAACACTAGAAGTAGACTGGTATGCCGCGGATTCTTCTTGTGAACCGTTTTACACAGGATCACTCGAAGGAGGTTGATTTTAAGTGCCGTGGTTCAGACACTGAGTAACGAGACGATTGACTCTGATTTCGGAACTGTCTTTATTTCAGAAGAACAACTCTTATATAAGATGCTAAATTAAAGGGTCAATGTTATGGACGTCCTAAAACTAATGTTAATGCCAGGGTCACCCACCTCTGAGTCTGCTGACTCAGATTGTTTGTTCATGTACTGCTTGCGCATTTCGGCTTAGCTGGCTGGTTTTTACTTGCATCGGTCAGTCGGTCATTCTTCCCGCTGATATGCTGATTCTGCTTTTGGCGCCGTCTACTAGTGCTGGGTTAATAGGTTGGATATAGTTTTTTGCTTTTTACTAATTGTTTATAGGTGAGAAAATCGGTTAGTGGGTTTGTATATTGCGACATGCTAATGCATATTGATTGGATCAAATTACTAAGTGTGCATATAGGGTAGTAGGTCTTGGCACTAGGTGCCAACATTCTCCCCCCCCATTGAGGGACTCAATTCAATGCGGCTGTGCGTTGTTGTTGAACCGTCTCAGTGAACCGATGTGTACCCTTGCACTAGAACATATTGTGGATCTTAAAACTAGTTACTAACTAGTTACTCTAATGTTAATAACAAAAAACATTTTGCATCATGTGGGTGAGATCTCCAACATTGATACGATACCAACGATAATTCTATCCGGCCTGTTGTCTCCTTCGCCTTGTTGCGCGCCCTCGTAACCATTCTCCTTAGGCTTCCCATGAAGTAATAGACCTTCTTTCTGGTTGGTCAGTGCGCATACAGGACTCTTGGTCCTCTCTTGACGTTGCTTCTTGCTCCCTTTTGGAGATGCTTGTCTCCCATGCCAGATAGGAGGTGACTTCAACTTCTTGACCTTCCTTGGTTACTGGCCCATGCACTCTGTGCTCTTCAGTTGTGAGTTGACAACCTTGGGCTTGTGGTTCGGGGTCCGTCGGCGGCTCTCCTTGTTGATCTTGTTGTGGCTCGTTAGCTTCTTGTTGATCCGCAATGAGTGGGGAACTCTTCCGGATTTTACTATTTGCTCCTTGCCGATGCATGCAATCAAACTTTGTCGTGGCTCGTTAGCTTCCGGTGTCCAAGCCGTCGTATTACCGACGACTTGTTCTGCCTTGATATTAGGAGCTGATTCTGGTCGCACTGGCCCCATCGCAATCCATCCAAGCGCGGAATTTTTTAGTAGTGGTTGTTCTTCTCCCAAATATGTCTGTTGTGGCCTCATAAGCTGGGAGATGATTTCGGCGCCCAATAACAGATCAATATTCTGGGGCTGCGTAAATTCAGGATCGGCTAAGCGCAACTGAGGTGAGATGTTTCTTGGCGCTTGAATAGGGTGGGATGGTTGATTGGGCATTATTTCCGGTAGTACAACGACGTTGATTTGATCTTCGAAGTCAGTGGTTAATGATGATAGGGTCACCACAGCCTTTTTTCGTGATGTTTTAGTTGTTCCTCCCAGTGCAGCGATATTCAGGGTTGATGGCTCCAATTGTAGTCCAAGTGTGTCAGCCATCCTTCTGGTGATTATGTTAATCTGTGATCCAGAATCTAGGAGTGTGCGGCATTGCTGATGGGTTCCGGCTGGGCCATGTATTGCCACTTGGGCGGTTGGTAACAGAACGGTGGGCTTATTTGTAAGCAGGGCTGTGGCTGAACACACCACTCGTGATGAACTGGATCGAAGTGGAGCAGCCGACTTATTTTTCTGCATTGTTACTTGACTGGTTGCCTGACGCTCAAGGTTTTCTAACATCTGCTTTAGAGATTGTCGATTGGTTGGATCGGTGACGGCTAGTTCTAGTGATGACAGCGTGTGTGGATCCAATCTTTCCTCAATGATGTGTATCAAGATTGGGTCCCAGTTGTCTGTTGACACCTTGAGTGCGTCGAGAGTGGCGACCGTTCGGAGCACGGTATCATGTAAACTGCGCAGCTGGTCCGCTGATCCATTTGTTCTGGGGTGTCCGAAAAGCTCTTGGATTGCGGATTTAATCAACAGCCGTTCATTGTGGTATCGATTCTTTAGTCGTTGCCATGCATCCTGGTAACTGGTCTGTCCGCCAATCGACGTTGCGATTAGGTTTTGTGCTTCACCTGTTAGATGATTCTCCAAATGACGGAATTTTACTGCATCGCTGTAGTCTTGATCGTGGATGCATTCTGTAAAAATTTCGTAGAATCGTAGCCAATGTCGGTAGTCTCCGTCAAACTTTGAAATTTTTACTGGTGGTATTATAAACGGAGGTGCAATCGCGGGTTTTTGTGTTGATGCTGGAGTTGATTGCGATTCTTCGCTCAAAAACGAAAAGTATTCTGCTCGTACAACCTGAAATCTGTCATCGGTGTGTCCATCATTTTTTATGCCTGGTTCCAGGTCGATGAGATCATGGTATCCTGTGACGATTTCCTTCCATAGCTCCTTCATGTGTTGCCTGACGTGTGTGGACACTTCCCGTCCTTCGGTGCGGTTGCACAGAAAGTCTTCCATATCGTCTAATCGTCCTTCATGTCTTCGTTTTAATGATGTTAATCGAGGGTCTTCTCCTTCGTTTCCTCGTGATGATTGTGCCTTTGGCTCGAGATTTTCGCCTGTTTTCCGGGGCCTTTATGACGGGCCTGACACTGATGGGATTCCATCCGAAAATATTGCTTCATATTTTTTCACAAGCTCTTCNCCGCTGATATGCTGATTCTGCTTTTGGCGCCGTCTACTAGTGCTGGGTTAATAGGTTGGATATAGTTTTATGCTTATTACTAATTGTTTATAGGTGAGAAAATCGGTTAGTGGGTTTGTATATTGCGACATGCTAATGCATATTGATTGGATCAAATTACTAAATGTGCATATAGGGTAGTAGGTCTTGGCACTAGGTGCCAACATTCTCCCCCCCATTGAGGGACTCATTTCAATGCGGCTGTGCGTTGTTGTTGAACCGTCTCAGTGAACCGATGTGTACCCTTGCACTAGGACATATTGTGGATCTTAAAACTAGTTACTAACTAGTTACTCTAATGTTAATAACAAAAAACATTTTGCATCATGTGGGTGAGATCTCCAACATTGATACGATACCAACGATAATTCTATCCGGCCTGTTGTCTCCTTCGCCTTGTTGCGCGCCCTCGTAACCATTCGCCTTGGGCATCCCATGAAGTACTAGACCTTCTTTCTGGTTGGTCAGTGCGCATACAGGACTCTTGGTCCTCTCTTGACGTTGCTTCTTGCTCCCTTTTGGAGATGCTTGTCTCCCATGCCAGATAGGAGGTGACTTCAACTTCTTGACCTTCCTTGGTTACTTCAGTTGTGAGTTGACAACCTTGGGCTTGTGGTTCGGGGTCCGTCGGCGGCTCTCCTTGTTGATCTTGTTGTGGCTCGTTAGTTTCTTGTTGATCCGCAATGAGTGGGGAACTCTTCCGGATTTGACTATTTGCTCCTTGCCGATGCATGCAATCAAACTTTGTCGTGGCTCGTTAGCTTCCGGTGTCCAAGCCGTCGTATTACCGACGACTTGTTCTGCCTTGATAATAGGAGCTGATTCTGGTCGCACCGGCCCCATCGCAATCCATCCAAGCGCGGAATTTTTTAGTAGTGGTTGTTCTTCTCCCAAATATGTCTGTTGTGGCCTCATAAGCTGGGAGATGATTTCGGCGCCCAATAACAGATCAATATTCTGGGGCTGCGTAAATTCAGGATCGGCTAAGCGCAACTGAGGTGAGATGTTTCTTGGCGCTTGAATAGGGTGGGATGGTTGATTGGGCATTATTTCCGGTAGTACAACGACGTTGATTTGATCTTCGAAGTCAGTGGTTAATGATGATAGGGTCACCACAGCCTTTTTTCGTGATGTTTTAGCTGTTCCTCCCAGTGCAGCGATATTCAGGGTTGATGGCTCCAATTGTAGTCCAAGTGTGTCAGCCATCCTCCTGGTGATTATGTTAATCTGTGATCCAGAATCTAGGAGTGTGCGGCATTGCTGATGGGTTCCGGCTGGGCCATGTATTGCCACTTGGGCGGTTGGTAACAGAACGGTGGGCTTATTTGTAAGCAGGGCTGTGGCTGAACACACCACTCGTGATGAACTGGATCGAAGTGGAGCAGCCGACTTATTTTTCTGCATTGTTACTTGACTGGTTGCCTGACGCTCAAGGTTTTCTAACATCTGCTTCAGAGATTGTCGATTGGTTGGATCGGTGACGGCTAGTTCTAGAGATGACAGCGTGTGTGGATCCAATCTTTCCTCAATGATGTGTATCAAGATTGGGTCCCAGTTGTCTGTTGACACCTTGAGTGCGTCGAGAGTGGCGACCGTTCGGAGCACGGTATCATGTAAACTGCGCAGCTGGTCCGCTGATCCATTTGTTCTGGGGTGTCCGAAAAGCTCTTGGATTGCGGATTTAATCAACAGCCGTTCATTGTGGTATCGATTCTTTAGTCGTTGCCATGCATCCTGGTAACTGGTCTGTCCGCCAATCGACGTTGCGATTAGGTTTTGTGCTTCACCTGTTAGATGATTCTCCAAATGACGGAATTTTACTGCATCGCTGTAGTCTTGATCGTGGATGCATTCCGTAAAAATTTCGTAGAATCGTAGCCAATGTCGGTAGTCTCCGTCAAACTTTGAAATTTCTACTGGTGGTATTATAAACGGAGGTGCAATCGCGGGTTTTTGTGTTGATGCTGGAGTTGATTGCGATTCTTCGCTCAAAAACGAAAAGTATTCTGCTCGTACAACCTGAAATCTGTCATCGGTGTGTCCATCATTTTTTATGCCTGGTTCCAGGTCGATGAGATCATGGTATCCTGTGACGATTTCCTTCCATAGCTCCTTCATGTGTTGCCTGACGTGTGTGGACACTTCCCGTCCTTCGGTGCGGTTGCACAGAAAGTCTTCCATATCGTCTAATCGTCCTTCATGTCTTCGTTTTAATGATGTTAATCGAGGGTCTTCTCCTTCGTTTCCTCGTGATGATTGTGCCTTTGGCTCGAGATTTTCGCCTGTTTTCCGGGGCCTTTGAGACGGGCCTGACACTGATGGGATTCCATCCGAAAATATTGCTTCATATTTTTTCATAAGCTCTTCTAGCGCTTTGGCCTTTGTGAAATACTCATTCTCAGGACTTAGTGCTAGCTCATGAAGCTTGGCATCATTTTTTTTAAACTGGGTCCTGTCTGAGTCTCTCCTCGAAGTACCCTCCCTTGAGTTTACGATCTGCGGAGTCCTTAGTGAAGTTTCTTATTAGCCTTTGGATGACTATGTTGCTTTCAATTTGCTCATCAATGAGCATTTGGATTACAGGGTCTGATTCTGATCCCATTGTTGTATCTCTCCTTTTTTTTTTTTTTTTGTTTTTCGTTGAGTTAAATTGCGTTGAGGTTTGTGTTCAAGTTGTGATCCTAAAGGATCACGTCGGGGTCACCAAGTGTTCGTCCGTAGAGCGTTATGCGGCAACTACGTCAAACTTGAACTCACGGGAGTAACGGTAGGACCCGGAGTCGTAGTCAAAGACCGTAAATAGTCTTGACTAAATTTACCTGGATTCTGCAAGGGACTGTTCGGGTTGGCCAGACGCTTGCGGTGATCAGGCTGGAGTTGATGTGCTAGAAGTCCTGGGGTGGTTTTCCTCAAGTACCGGTGGTATGGTGGTTCGGCTGATTCCTTATCGGCCGGTCCTACTGGCGGTCCGGTTCACGGGAGCAACACTCGAAGTAGGTTAGATAGCGCGGGGTCTGCTGGTGGTCCGTTTCACGGGAGCAACACTGGAGCTAGACTGGTATGCCGCGGGATCAACTCGTGGTCCGTTTCAAGGGAGCAACACTCGGAGTAGTTAGGTAACGCGGGGTCTACTGGCGGTCCGTTTTCACGGGAGCAACACTCGAAGTAGACTGGTATGCCGCGGGATCAACTCGTGGTCCGTTTCACGGGAGCAACACGCGAAGTAATGAGGTGACGCGGGGTCTACTTGTGGTCCGTTTCACGGGAGCAACACTAGAAGTAGACTGGTATGCCGCGGATTCTTCTTGTGAACCGTTTTACACAGGATCACTCGAAGTAGGTTGATTTTAAGTGCCGTGGTTCAGACACTGAGTAACGAGACGATTGACTCTGATTTCGGAACTGTCTTTATTTCAGAAGAACAACTCTTATATAAGATGCTAAATTAAAGGGTCAATGTTATGGACGTGCTAAAACTAATGTTAATGCCAGGGTCACCCACCTCTGAGTCTGCTGACTCAGATTGTTTGTTCATGTACTGCTTGCGCATTTCGGCTTAGCTGGCTGGTTTTTACTTGCATCGGTCAGTCATTCTTCCCGCTGATATGCTGATTCTGCTTTTGGCGCCGTCTACTAGTGCTGGGTTAATAGGTTGGATATAGTTTTATGCTTATTACTAATTGTTTATAGGTGAGAAAATCGGTTAGTGGGTTTGTATATTGCGACATGCTAATGCATATTGATTGGATCAAATTACTAAGTGTGCATATAGGGTAGTAGGTCTTGGCACTAGGTGCCAACAATAATTATTTTGCGCGGTTCCCACTGCATACGTACAGCCCACCTCCCGTCCAACCGACCGAGGGACGCTGCCGCGTAACGTACGGCTCGAATCGCGAGAATAGATCCGAGATAGATAAGCGAGGATTAGGAGAAAGATATAACGAGAAAGAGTGTTGCACAGATAAGGCGGTTAGTATAAGCGATTTAAGATTGTTAGTAGAGCAAAGTGACAAGATGTGGTAGAGACCATTGTAGTCCGAACATAATACCCTGAACGGATCGTGTTGGGCATATGTCGAACTACAATGGCTGAGGAGTAGAGGACGAAAGTTTCTGGTCCTTCTACTAGGAATGTTAAAATTTAAGCGTGTTAGTAAATGCTGGCTGTCTATATTTCCATAAATAAAGCTGATTAGTAAAAGTCTACTATGATAAGAGGGGAGGTAAAAATTTGCATCCCAATTAAGTCCCCTAAGAGCAAAAGTAAGGAATTTTTTTTGTACAGATTCAATGTGATCTTGGTGTACTCCATATTGAGGACTCCAGACACACGATCCATACTCTAGAATTGGACGGACCAGTGATGTATATAACGTTTTAGTTATGTACGGGTCATTAAATTCTTTTGACCATCTTTTAATAAAACCAAGCACACCCATAGCTTTATTTACCATGGTAGATACATGGTCGGTAAATTTAAGTTTCAAATCTAATAGGACACCTAGATCGTTAACCTGAGTTAATCGTTCTAAGGCGTTCCCATAGAGAAAGTACATAGCCTGGTGAGGACTAGATCGGTAAAAAGACATAAGTTTACATTTCGATCCATTAAGCTTTAGGTTATTTGCTAAACACCAATTTTGAAGTTTATCCAAATCGGATTGAAGTCTAGTGTTGAGCGATCAGCTTTTTGATAGCGACCGAATTAAATACGAGATTCAATTGTTTATATTTAATTTATTGAGCTAATTCCGCACAATAAAACAAATAGCGGCCCGTCAATGACAACTCTTCAACTACCACAAGAAGAAGCACAGCTTTGGCGCAGAAGCTCTTCCAAAGCTCCCAAAAGCGCATGCTCTACAAAAATGACAACAAAGTGCATGCGAATCTGGGAGTCAAAAGAGAAGATTAAATGCCGCTGCAGATGAACAAATTATCAATATTCTAATTAGCCTATCTGGTGGCTGCTTAGCCCAACATCCTCCCCCCTATTGAAGGGTGGGCCTTCAATAACAATTTTAGAAGGGCAGCAGACACGTCTTTTTCATTAAGAAGATTTAGAACTCACAGGGCGAACAAGGCACACCAACTTCTTCCAAACTCTTGACCATGCATTGCTCCCCCCAATAGACCAATGCGGGAGTCGAGTTCTCCTAACGAGTGCAGGGGGTCCGGAACGTTGATTCTTCGCCTCTTCTCCTTCTGCATAGGGCAATCCAGCATCCCGCGATAGTCCATTGCGTCCAGAAACCACCCATCCAAATAGTGTATTTTGGACAACTGGGAGTCAGTGACCTAATTGGATTTGGCCAACTGACAATAGGTTGAAGAACAGGCTGGCTCCAATTAGCAGGTCCACACCCTGCGGTCTGTGGAAGTTGGGATCAGCCAGCGCTACGCCGTGAGGAATCTTCGATTTCGAAATATCAATTTTAAGGCTGGGCTGACAGTCCGCAATATGAGACACTATAACCGCCTCTAGGTTCGCACAATATGTGGTTAGTCGAGACTTCACACACATATTAACGGAGGATCCATCCGTAGCAAACTCAGTGCCGCCGAGACCGGCGACCGCTACACAGCTTTTGGTGCGACGAAGCTGAAGTTGACTTGCCAGCCGCGATGAGATAAGGTGAACTTGTGAACCAGAGTCCAATAACACCCTGCAAGGCAGGAAGGCACCTGATCGACCACGGATGAGGATATTGGCGGTTGGCAGAAGCACTTCAGTAGGGCGATCCTGCGTCAAGACCGCGTTGATTGACTGGGACGGTGGGGTAGCAACGGCAACACCAACGGCGGAACCCAAGCTTCGTAGTGGTGGGGAATTGTTTGAGCTGGGCAGCTGCCCGCAATGGTGCAACAAAGCATGATGTCGGCGATTGCACTTTGGGCAACGGGCAGCTGAACATCCGCGTGCAAAATGACCATCCTCCAAACATACAAAGCAGCGGGTCAGCCGTCGCACTTCGTCGTACCGTTGACTAAGTGGCAAGGCAATGAAGCTTGGACATGTAGGAAGCGGGTGCGCCAAAACACCACACAGGGCGCATAGAGCTGGAGGCTGTCGTTGTTTCCGGCGAGAGTGTCTTCCCATTTGGCTCTTGTGGCCGGATCCAACTTCTGAAGGACAATCTGGATGAGCAAGCATCCTTGGATCTCGGCAGCTGATCCGGAACTCATGAGAGCCCGCATATGCCCATTGAACCGATCCGACAGCTCCCGCAACGTAGCAACAGAACCTGGCTCGACCACACGAAGCTGCAGGATCTCGTTGATGTGAGACTGGAAAATTAATCGCCAATTACTAAACCGATTGCGCAATAGGTCAAGAGCCACATCGTAGTTCGCGTCAGTAACTTCCAGCGCTCTCACCGTCTCCAAGGCTGACTCGCGCAGGCATGAAATGAGCCACCGGAGCTTTTCCATATTTGTTAGATGCGGATGGCTGTCAATCGTGGCCTTGAACAGTGCGAAGAAATCCGGCCAGTCAACATAGCCGCCGCTAAATGTTGGCATCGGCAACGCTGGTAAGAAGGGGGCTGGCTTGTATGGCATGGGTGAGACACCGGCACCGTCGAGAAGTGTGGAGTGGGCAGCAATTCTAATGGAGTGCTTGGCAACCTCCACCTGAATGTCCACCTGCACATCAGTCGCCAGCTGCGAGAATCTCCAATAAAGGTCACTCCCGATCTCGCTGAAGTTAAGCTCCTCCAACTCTTCTTGAAGCGCGGTAAACCGCTCACGCAAACGCTTCTCCACTGACTCCAGCGCCACAATGGTGCCATCCTCATTCCGCGCTGCAGCCGTCACCTTATGATGCAGCGCCTCCATCTCCTGGCAGGTCACCTCTGCTCTTCTCCGCAGCATCCTTTCCCGGCTTGCGGCAGCAGGTCCAATAGTTTCACATCCAGACTCCATCCCGCAAATCTCCAGCGCGTGTGAATCAAATCGAAAACCAAGAGATGTTTGTTATTTTTTTTTTGTTTATGAGGTTTTCGTACCGCAGTTTTTTCAGTTTCTCGGGCAATTAAACTGATTGAACTTCGGGCGCGATCACGTCGGGGTCACCAATGTTGAGCGATCAGCTTTTTGATAGCGACCGAATTAAATACGAGATTCAATTGTTGATATTTAATTTATTGAGCTAATTCCGCACAATAAAACAAATAGCGGCCCGTCAATAACAACTCTTCAACTACCACAAGAAGAAGCACAGCTTTGGCGCAGAAGCTCTTCCAAAGCTCCCAAAAGCGCATGCGCTACAAAAATGACAACAAAGTGCATGCGAATCTGGGAGTCAAAAGAGAAGATTAAATGCCGCTGCAGATGAACAAATTATCAATATTCTAATTAGCCTATCTGGTGGCTGCTTAGCCCAACTGGGCGCTAGTGAATTTATACTGAAAGCTCCCAGTCTAGATTCAGTATAAGACTCCCAGGATTAGACTCCCAGTCTAAATTCTGAATTATGGAATTTAAATTGGTCTGTGCGTTAAAGTCTTGTAATAAGACAATCTCGTCTTCCCAGCCTACCATCCACTGCTGGCTTTGTGAAAACGTTTTACACGATAGTTGTGCCGGGTTCATGGCCTCAGTTTTGGATGCAATCTTACGTAGGTCTGGTCTCCACTTTTGCTGTGACGGTTGTCGTGCTGTTCAGGACGAAATGAGATCGTTCATGAGGCAGACTAAATGCGGATTCAAGGAGTTGATTAGTGGTTTTCGTAAAATTAATGACCAACTCTGTGCGCTCGAGTCTCCAAAGCGTAAAAAATCCTCTTTTAGTGATGTACTTGTGGTGAATAATCTTCAGCCTGCTCAGCCGACAACTATGCAGCCGCTTATATCTCTGGCCACCCCAAGGGCCCAGAGCTGAGAAAAATTTGGCTTCCGAATATCTCCGAATTAATCAGTAATTGTCCGATATGTCCTCTATGGCATCGCTTCAAGTGATCCCAGACCCAATAATTCAAACCCCTGTAACAGTCACCAAACTGGGTGTTGGGCTAAGCAGCCACCAGATAGGCTAATTAGAATATTGATCATTTGGTTATCTGCAGTGCCATTTAATCTTCTCTTTTGTCTCCTAGATTCGTAGGCACTTTGTTGTCATTTTGTAGCGCATGCGCTTTTGGGAGCTTAGGAAGAGCTTCTCCGCCAAAGCGGTTCTTCTTCTTGTTGTTTTTTGGTAGTTGTTATTGACGTGCCGCTATTTTTTTTATTGCGCGGAATTAGCTCAATAAATTGAATATAAAAAATTGACTCTCGTCTTTAATTTGGTCGCTATCAAAACGCTGATCGCTCAACACAGGGTAATAAACCGTCCGGACTCCCGGTACGTACTGATGCCGCAGTGTTAGCTACGGCGGCACCAAAAACCTTGCATGTGATCCCACCATCGAAACACATTTTTGTTTCCCGGCTTGCCCCTGATACTTCTGGGATTGATATCTCGGCTTACATCAAAGCCAAAACAAAAGCCGACATAAAGGTGGTGGACATTACAAAATTTAAATATTCATATACCAGGCATACGTCATCTTTCAAAATGCGTGTGCCCTTGCATAAGTTCAATTAGATTTATTCTGCCAGCTTTTGGTCCGAGAATATTTTCGTCCAAGTCACGCAGCCAAGTACGGTGACAAAAAAAAAACAAAACCTGTGGGTGTAAAACTCCCACATTTTATGGCCATTGACCAACCTTCCACCTCATCTTCCTCAGTTTCAAAAAACGAATGTCTTCAATAACACTTACCTATCAGAATACTAGAGGTTTACGTAGTAAACTTCCCAAACTGTATTCTGATAGTTCTTTCTTTCTTCTCACATTATGGTACTTACAGAAACTTGGTTAAAGCCGGAGATCTTAAGCTCCAAAGTTTTTCTTAGTAGGTAAACCCCTTTTATATGTAATAGAACTCTGCGAAGGGGAGGAGGAGTGTTAATCTCTGTACACTCCAAACTCGCTTCTGAAGAGGTAAAATCACAAGAGTTTGGTGACATTGAATTCCTTTGCATCAAACTCACTTTGTCCGATTAATCTTTGTATGTTACCTGTTCTTACATACCACCTTTGTCCGAACCGCCAACATACTGGCAACATTTGTCCGCTATTCGTTAGGTTTTCGATCGTCTGTCTGATGGTGACCAGCTGATAGCTCTGGGTGACTTTAATATCCCAGAATTTATGTGGTCAAATGTTGATAATTCACCGTCTTTACAGCTTAACCTCCACCACGACTTCCCTGCGGGCATGTTTGACATATCACTCGGGCAAATTAACCACGTTAGAAATTCTTTAGGACGGCTGTTGGATCGTGATGGAATTACTCTTTCCAAAACTTTGCCCCTTTCTAACCCTGAGGATCCATATCATCCCACTCTTGAGGTTTCAATCGAAAATAATTACTTTTTTGACCTTAAGTCTACAGTTAAATCTCAGAAAGTTCGTTTCTTTCGGAAGGCTGACTTTATGAAATTAAATAAGTTCATTTTGGAATTTGATTGGTCTGATTTACTTGCATGCAAGGAAATAAACATCGCATTACAAAAATTTTATTACACTTTGAACATATTTTTCGACGCTTGCGTGCCGTGGATATATCCGTCCGCTTCAACGAATCTGCCTTGGTATACGAGGCACCTTATAAATTTAAAGAATAGTATGAGTAGACTTTTAAATAAACATAGATTATCTGGCTGTACAGTTAGTTATTCAAGATAATTAGTAGCTCGGTCCAATTTCACCGGGCAAAACACAGAATGTTATAGGAGTTATATTCGCCGCTGCATGATTCAGTTTACGCAGGATCTGAAGCAGTTTTATAACTTTGTAAGCACTAAGCGTAAACATGTATCTTTTCCTCCATTGCTAACGTTTGAGAACTCTTATGCGAACACTGATCAGGCAATGGCCTTTCTCTTTGCACAGTTTTTTCAAATTACGTATTCACCTAGAAACAGTTCAGCTCAGCCTTACACTTATAATATTCAATCAGCCAATCTTATATTTTGCCAATCTTTCGATCAAAGTGGTGTGTTATCGGATCTTCTTAAGGTCAAGCTCGTGTTTTGGCCAGGCCCTGATGGAATACCAGGTTGTGTTCTGAAGAACTGCCCCGAGGCTCTGTGCAAACCGCTCGTTAAACTCTTTAATCTATCGCTGGAAGCTTCGATCTTTCCCCTTATGTGGAAGGAATCCTTCATTATTCCGCTGCATAAAAAGGGAAAAAAATCCGACGCTGCAAATTATAGAGGCATCTCTAAATTGTCAGCAATTTCAGAGCTTTTTGAAAAACTTATCACTGCACATTTGCAACACTTATGTAGTTCAATAATAACTCCGAGCCAGTATGGCTTCATGAAGCGCCGCTCCACCACTACCAACTTATTGGAGCTAACATCTTTTATCACGATTGGCTTCCGGATTGGCTTACAAACAGACGTCATTTACACCGACTTCAGTAAAGCATTTGACTCTGTTAACCATTCGCTTCCTTTAAGTAAACTCAGTCTTTTGGGATTCCCAACTGATCTTCTTATCTTACTACTTATCAGGGAGAACCCAACGTATTTTCTTTAAAGATGTTACCTCGCGTTTAGTCCGCGCCACATCTAGGGTGCGCCAAGGAAGCCATCTTGCCCTTTGCATTGATTACTTCACTTGTACTTATGAACGCTGATGATGTTAAGCTATGCCTTCAGTATAAATTCACTAGCGCCCAGTCTAGACTTCAATCCGATTTGGATAATCTTCAAAATTGGTGTTTAGCAAGTAACCTAAAAATTAATGGATTGAAATGTAAACTCATGTCTTTTTACCGATCTATTCCTCACCAGACTATGTACTTTCTCTATGGGAACGCCTTAGAACGATTAACTCAGGTTAACGATCTAGGTGTCCTATTAGATTTGAGACTTAAATTTACCGACCATATATCTACCATGTTTAATAAAGCTATGAGTGTGCTTGGATTTATTGAAAGATGGTCAAAAGAATTTAATGACCCGTTCATAACGAAAACGTTATACACATAACTGGTCCGTCCGATTCTTGAGTATGGATCATGTGTCTGGAGTCCTCAATATGGAGTACCCCAAGATCACATTGAATCTGTACAAAAAAACTTCCTTACTTTTTCTCTAAGGGGTCTTAATTGGGATGCAAATCTTTACCTTCCCTCTTATCGTAGTAGACTTTTATTAATCAACTTACCATCATTAACAAACCTTAGAACGATGCTGGGTGTCATGTTTCTATATAATCTTATTTATGGATATATAGACAGCCAGCATTTACTAACACGCTTAAGTTTTAACGTTCCTAGTAGAAGGACTAGAAACTTTCGTCCTCTACTCCTCAGTCATTGTAGTTCGATATATGCCTAACACGATCCGTTCCGGGTAATATGTTCGGACAACAATGGTCTCTACCACATCTTGTCACTTTGCTCTGCTAACAATCTTAAATCACTTATATTAACTGCCAACCGCTTTTACAATCGCTTATATTAACTGCCTTATCTGTGCAAAACTCTTTCTCGTGATATCTTTCTCGCTTTCTCTTTCTCATAATCCTCGCTTATCTACCTCGGATCTATTCCCGCGATTCCATCCGTACGTTAGGCGGCAGCGTCCCTCGGTCGGTTGGACGGGAGGTGGGCTGTACGTATGCAGTGGGAACCGCGCGATAAAAACAAAGGACAATAAAGAGCCTCACGACTTAGGCCATGCATTGCAACCTAATATAAAATCAGAACACTATGAGACTACACTAACACTAAGATCAGTCCATTCGTTCACGACATGTTAGCTATATGAATAGACCCGATGATAACAATTTCGCATGGAAACTACACCTGAGCAACGAAAACATTCAAAACACGAATAATATGCAAGCAAAACAGTGGTTGGTGAGAACAAGAATATTTTCAGACAGCGGGAAAAAATGGAATAAATTAGCTAGTGGAAGATGAAGCCATGAAGCCATGGCAAGCGGAATCCGATCAATCCATTGATATGTCAGAATTATATTTTGTAGAAAAAACCATTCCTCCATACCCAATTTTTAAGTAACTACGGGGAACGAAAAATGTCTGAAATTTTTTATCGACAGAGCTCACGAGTCAAAATATTCCATCAATATCCCATCCCCGAAACAGGCGGAATAATTGCACAATTAGGAAACAATAGTGTCGGGTCAAGCAGCCACCGGAAAGAAGTTTGGCCGGCAAAAATTTATTGAATTCGGGACAATTCCATTTATATTTATGTTCTCCTCGCTCGCTCTCGTGCATTTGATCGACCACCTGCATCGCCGTCGCGAAATCTCTCGATCGCTCCGCAGCATCAAGCGTTGAGCCGCGCTCCCTCGTCTTTTATTCAAATTCTATCGTCAACCCTACGTAGTCACACACATAAGTCATATGTTCTATATATGTATAAACCAAATCATGTAAATAAATTATAATCATACATAGAGATCTAAAGGTACCTGTTTTTTATTTAAGCCTAGATTTGGAACAATAACTGAAGCTCCCGAAAACTTGGTAACTGAACATTGGTGAACCCCGACGTGATTATTCTTAGGACCGGATTTGTTGAATTATTTTCCATTGAAAATTTGAGCTGTGCAAATTAAAATATATACTCATATAATATATACACAATATATAAACAAATAAAAACATAAAAAAAACATTATTCGGTTTGTGATTTGTGCGCGCAATATTAACATCTGTTGACATACGCACATACACTGTTTGCAGAGTGCTAGAATCGCTCATACATATTACACCGTTATATAGAAGTTGCACATAGAAGCTGACAATAAATAAACGAACTGAAATAAATATTTTGTTGCGATAATGAATCCGTTTTTCGAGTGTGCCTCTCATAGAAGGAAAGTATTCTTGAGTCAAAGTGCAGTTGTCCTTTTTAAGGATCTTCAAGGATCATAATCCAAGTGATGTTGTAGAAAGCTAATGATGCCACGCAGTCTAAGTGGAAGAAAATGCAAGCTGACTCGGATTCCGTCCGCCGCCGTCAATTCTCTCGACTCGAAGGATAGTTTTGGTGATGTGGTGCTGCTAGCCACTGCCAATATTCTGGTCAGAAACCGCTCAGGAGTTCTACTGCCATGCCAAGCGCTGCTCGATTCTGGCTCTCAGGTTCATCTAGTCACTTCAAGGCTGGTGGACCAGCTGCAGCTGCGAAAGATAAGGTGTCCGGTGACTGTATCCGGTATAGGAGGCGTAGGGTTCTCTACGGATGGGTTTTCTGTGCAAGTCAGTTTGTAATCCCAATGCTCCGACTACTCGGCGCAATTAACCGCGATTGTATCCTCCAACATCACTGATCTTCAGCCCAATTTTGCATTGGACGTCAGCTCTTGGAAAATTCCCGCCAATGTAAAACCAGCGGATCCTCATTTTCACCAGACTCAGCGAGTTGATTTGCTAATTGGAGCTGGATTATTTTACAATCTGCTTTGTGTGGTTCAAATTCATCTGTCTCCTGGTTTGCCCTCAATCCAAATAACTCGGCTCGGTTGGATTGTTTGTGAAGGCGGAGGCCCTGATAATGGTAAGGTCCTCTTGGCAGCTGAGCAGTCAGAGTTGCTCGTCCAGCCTCAGACGGAGCCGGTTAAGGTGGAGTCTCATCGCAGTTTTGTTTCCAAGCCAAAGAAGAAGCGCCTCCGCAAAGTGTTCAGGGAGAAGGAGAAGTATTACAGACACCGTCGTCACTTCAAGCAGCGCATGGAGAAGCGTCTGACTGGGATCTGCACAGTGGTGGCTAGTGTGATAGGTCATATATTACCCAGTGTGGATGTGAAGCCATTCTTGACTTTGGCAGCGAAATGGCTACTTAGATGCCATCGCCCAGCTGCAGTGACAACGAGGATGAAGACGACGATAAAGGAGTGTGTCGTATGCACCGCTGAATACGGCGTCCAGTTCATCGCAGTTTTTTTTCAAACCCAAAGAAGAAGCGCCTCCGCAAAGTTTTCAGGGAGAAGGAGAAGTATTACAGACACCGTCGTCACTTCAAGCAGCGCATGGAGAAGCCTCTGGCTGGGATCTGCACAGTGGTGGCTAGTGTGATAGGTCATATATTACCCAGTGTGGATGTGAAGCCGCTCTTGACTTTGGCAGCGAAATGGCTAGTGGAGTGTGTCGGTTCAAGTAGCCGCCGGAAAGTTTGGCCGGCAATAATTTCGTGTATTCGTGCCGCCCGCTCTCGTGTATTCGGCCGCTGCATCTGCCGTCATGAGCTAGCGGTTGTCTTGTTTTCTCGCAGGATCTCTCGGTCGCTCCGCAGCGTTGAGCCACGCTCCCGCGTCTTTTATTCTAATTCGGTCGTCAACCCTTCGCAGTCACATACGTATGTTATATGTTTTATATATAAACCAAATCATTTAAATAAATTGTAATCATACATAGAAATCTAAAGGTCCTTGTTTTTTATTAAAGCCTAGAGTTGGATCAGCTCCCGAAAACTCTCTATGGCTATGAGCATAAATAAAAAGAAACTAGAAAAAAAATATATATATTTTGTTCTTTTCTATGACGTATTTTTTCCGGAACAACATCGAAATAACAAAATGTATACAAATATATAAAAAATAAAGTTATTTAGGTGGTGGCATTGGAAAAGTTAAAAAATATTGAAGTGATTGTCGACAAAAAAAATTAAAAAAAAAATAGAACCCCAAAAAACATGAACAAAAATTAATACGAAAAAAATCAATAATAATTAAAACAAAAAACAAGAAAGGAAAGCTAACTTCGGGTGGAGCCGAAGTTTATATACCCTTGCAGTTGAGTCGCAGTCCGCTAGGTGGCGACACGCATCTTATATAATCAGATATATAGCGGATCGGATATAGTCGTCCAATCCTTATGAAATTTGGCGTATGGAATTATTTTGCTCAAAGAGGAATCCATTGAAACTCCCATCCTTCTAACTTGAAAACAACGAAGTTATTTTTCATTTCCGATCAATCAGTTAAATGGCAATCAGTTATAGGCTATAGACGGCCGATCCCAGCCGTTCCGGCTTTTATACTGCCTGCAAAGGAAAGAAGGGTGTGTGTAAAGTTTCAACTCGATAGCTTTAAAACTGAGAGACTAGTTCGCGTAGAAACAGACAGACGGACAGACGGACATGCTTATATCGACTCAGGAGGTGATCCTGATCAAGAATATATATACTTTAAAGGGTCGGAGATGTCTACTTCATTGCGTTGCACACTTTTGAGCAAAATTATAATACCCTCTGAAAGGGTATAAAAAAACATCAACAGCATCAACAACAATATCAGAAGCAGAAGCAACATCAGCCAAAGCAGCAGTGACATCAATATCACAAGCAGAAGCTACATTAGTAAAAGCAGCAGTGACACCAACATCACAAGCAGAAGCAAAATCCGCAGCGACAATAACATCAGGAGCAACAGCAGTCAGAGAAACAGCGAAAACAAAAGCATCGGCAACAGCAGCAATTATAGTCATCGGCAAGTTTTGTTTTCTTTTTAGTTTTATAACTTAAAGTAAATTTTAATTACAAGAAAAAAACAAATTTTCAAATTGTCGACTAAAGAAAAAATTCCAATTATTGACGGCCAGATGCGCCTCACCCAGCCAGTACATGCGCTACTAGCAAAAATTGCCTATTTAGAAGAGAATAGGGAATCATTACCAAATATTGAGCTAAGAGCCGCCAAGGAAAAAATTAAAAAATTATTGGCCAGGATGAGCTTTTTTCTAGGCTTGAGGAGGCTCTAAAGCCCCTTGTTGGGCTAAGCAGCAAAGAGATAAGCCAATTAGAATATTGATAATTTGTTAAGCTGCAGCGCCATTTAATCTTCTTTTTTGTCTCCCAGATTCGTAGGCACTTTGTTGTCATTTTGTAGCGCATGCGCTTTTGGGAGCTTTGGAAGAGCTTCTCCGCCAAAGAGGTTCTTCTTCTTGTTGTTTTTTGGGAGTTGTTATTGACTCAATAGCGGAATTAGCTCAATAAATTGAATATAAACAATTGACTCTCGTCTTTAATTCGGTCGCTATCAAAACGCTGATCGCTCAACACAGGGTAATAAACCGTCCGGACTCCCGGTACGTACTGATGCCGCAGTGTTAGCACCAAAAACCTTGCATGTGATCCCACCATCGAAACAAATTTTAGTTTCCCGGCTTGCCCCTGATACTTCTGGGATTGATATCTCGGCTTACATCAAAGCCAAAACAACATTTGGTGACCCCGACGTGATTATCATCCCGTTCAATTATTGTGATCAGCATTAAAAGTGCCCCTAGAACACCGTTGTTGGTTTTGTTGTCGCAAAGTTGCATTTTAATTTAATTGCACAATGGAATCTGGAGCTTCAGCTTCTGCATCTGCTGCGTGAAAGGATGCTGCGGAGACGCGCAGAGGTAACATGTCAGGAAATGAAGGTACTGCATCGAAAGGTCAAGGCTGCGATGCAGACCGACGATTCAACCATTCTGACCCTCGAGTCTATGGAGAAGCGTCTGCGCGACCGTTTCACCACGCTGCAGGAGGAATTGGAGGAGCTAAACTACAGCGAGATCGGGAGCGATTTATATTGGCGATACTCTCAGCTGGCTACGGATGTGCACGTTGACATCCCGGTGGAGGTGGGAACGCGTTCTATGCGGGTTGCTGCTCACTCTACGCTTTTGGATGCTACCAGTGGTGCTGGGATTTCAAACGCTCCATATAGGCCTGCTCCCTCATTGCCCCCGTTGCCAATGCCAACATTTAGCGACGGCTATGCCGAGTGGCCGGATTTCTGCGCCCTATTTAGGACAACCATTGACAGCCACCGCACTTGACCAAGATGGAGAAGCTCAGGTGGCTCATTTCCTGCCTGCGGGACTCAGCCCTGGAGACTGTGAGGGCGCTTGAGATTACCGACGCTAACTATGATGTTGCCCTCGACCTTTTGCGTTTCAGCAACCGTCGCTTAATCTTCCAGGCTCACATCAACGAGATCCTGCAGTTAAGGGTGGTTGAGCCGGGATCGGTTGCTACTCTTCGAGAATTATCCGACCGATTCAATGGACATATGCGGGCCCTTATGAGTTCCGGGACGTCGGCCGAAATTCAAGGGTGCCTCCTCATCCAGATCATCTTCCAAAAGGTGGACCCTGCTACAAAGGCCAAATGGGAAGACTCTCTGGCAGGAAGCACTGATGACAGCCTTCCATCTTGGGAGTCTATGGCACGATTCTTAGAGCAAAGGTGCCGGAATCTCGAAAGCGTTGACTTTTCTTTGGCGTATTCACCAGTTAACCAAGTAGGCCGAGGAAAATCGTCCAATAACCGATCCTCGTGCATGGTTATTAACGTCAGTCCTGCCCTATGCGCCCTGTGTGGTGTTTCGGCGCACGAGCTTCCTGCTTGTCCATGGTTCAGTGCTTTGCCAATTGAGGAACGGTACGACGAAGTGCGGCGTCTGGCTCGCTGTTTTGTTTGTCTGGAGGGTGGCCATCTCGCTCGCGGATGCTCAGCTTCCCTCTGCTCGACGTGCAATCACCGTCATCATGTTCTGTTGCACCCTCGCGGGCAGGTTTCACCCGCACGAGTCTCACGTCCCATCGGTGCAGTTGCTGTTGCGAACCCATCCCGCTCAATTAACACTGTTGTGACCCAGGATCGCAATGCTGAGCTAGTGCTCCTGCCAACAGCCAATGTACTCGTTCATGGTCGATCTGGAGACTTCCTGCCTTGCCGAGTTTTATTGGATTCCGGTTCACAAGTGCATCTCTTCTCGACGCGGCTGGCGAATGAACTTCAGCTTGGCCGCTCCAAATGCTCCACAACGGTGGCCGGTTTCGGCGGTGCTGGATTTGAAACAGATGGAGCATCCGTTGATGTGTGCTTGAAGTCCCGACTTAGAACATATTCAGTGGAAATTGAGGCTGTTGTAGCTTCACATATAACGGACTATCAGCCCAGCCAGGACATAGATGCTTCGGGCTGGAAGATTCCTGGCAATATGGATCTAGCTGACCCCAACTTCCACAAAACACAGCGAGTGGACCTGCTGATTGGAGCCGGCTTATTCTTTGACCTATTGTCGGCTGGCCAAATCCAGTTAGGTCACGGGCTCCCAATTGCTCAGAACACTCGATTTGGCTGGGTGTTTTCTGGCTACGGTGGACTATCACGGGATGTGTCGGCGCTTTGTGGTAGGGAGGACAACCCATGGAATAACCTCTGCAATAATGTGACTGCTGCCCTTTCCAACATTGTTATTGAAGGCCCACCCTTCAATGGGGGGATGATGTTGGGCCAAGCAGCCACCAAAGAATGCATATAAAATAATTGTAATATGCTAAGCTGCAGCTGTTGTTATCAGCATGATTCGTCTCTGTTTTGTCTCCCAGTTTCGCATGCGCTTTATTTTTATTTGTAGCGTATGCGCTTTGGGGAGCTTTGGTTGAGCTTCTGCGCAAGCTCTTGGTTTGGCGTTTGTTGTGATTTGGAGTTGATTGGAGCCGCATATATTAGGGTTAAACTGAACCCAAAATAAATATATTGAAACTATAACTTGAAACGCGTGTTGTTATTCGGCTGCAGAAACTTATTATTTACAGAAACTTGGTTAAAGCCGGAGATCTTAAGCTACAAAGTTTTTCCAAGTAGGTACACCACTTTTAGATGTGATATAACTCTGCGAAGGGGAGGATGAGTGTTAATCTCTGTAGACTCCAAACTCGCTTCTGAAGAGGTAAAATCACAAGAGTTTGGTGACATTGAATTCCTTTGGAGCCGCATATATTAGGGTTAAACTGAACCCAAAATAAATATATTGAAACTATAACTTGAAACGCGTGTTGTTATTCGGCTGCTATCAAAGACTATTAAAAGCTCAACAATGGTATTTACAGAAACTTGGTTAAAGCCGGAGATCTTAAGCTACAAAGTTTTTCTAAGTAGGTACACCACTTTTAGATTTGATGTAACTCTGCGAAGGGGAGGATGAGTGTTAATCTCTGTAGACTCCAAACTCGCTTCTGAAGAGGTAAAATCACAAGAGTTTGGTGACATTGAATTCCTTTGGAGCCGCATATATTAGGGTTAAACTGAACCCAAAATAAATATATTGAAACTATAACTTGAAACGCGTGTTGTTATTCGGCTGCTATCAAAGACTATTAAAAGCTCAACAATGGTATTTACAGAAACTTGGTTAAAGCCGGAGATCTTAAGCTACAAAGTTTTTCTAAGTAGGTACACCACTTTTAGATGTGATATAACTCTGCGAAGGGGAGGATGAGTGTTAATCTCTGTAGACTCCAAACTCGCTTCTGAAGAGGTAAAATCACAAGAGTTTGGTGACATTGAATTCCTTTGGAGCCGCATATATTAGGGTTAAACTGAACCCAAAATAAATATATTGAAACTATAACTTGAAACGCGTGTTGTTATTCGGCTGCTATCAAAGACTATTAAAAGCTCAACAATGGTATTTACAAAAACTTGGTTAAAGCCGGAGATCTTAAGCTACAAAGTTTTTCTAAGTAGGTACACCACTTTTAGATGTGATGTAACTCTGCGAAGGGGAGGATGAGTGTTAATCTCTGTAGACTCCAAACTCGCTTCTGAAGAGGTAAAATCACAAGAGTTTGGTGACATTGAATTCCTTTGCATCAAACTAACTTTGTCCGATCAATCTTTGTATGTTACCTGTTTTTACATACCACCTTCGTCCGAACCGCCAACATACTGGCAACATTTGTCCGCTTTTCGTTTGGTTTTCGATCGTCTGTCTGATGGTGACCAGCTGATAGCTTTGGGTGACTTTAATATTCCAGCATTTATGTGGTCAAATGTTGATAATTCACCGTCTTTACAGCTTAACTCCCACCACGACTTCCCTGCGGGCATGTTTGACATGTCTCTCGGGCAAATTAACCACGTTAGAAATTCTTTAGGTCGGCTGTTGGACTTATGTTTCGTTTTTGATCCTGATGGAATTACTCTTTCCAGAACTTTGCCCCTTTCTAAGCCTGAGGTCATTTTGGAATTTGATTGGTCTGATTTACTTGCATGCGAGGATATAAACATCGCATTACAAGAATTTTATAGAGTAGAGTTTCAAATAAATATAGATTATCTGGCTTATCTTTGCACAGTTTTTTCAAACTACGTATTCACCTAGCAGCTGTTCAGCTCCGCCTTACACTTATAATATCCAATCAGCCAACCTTATATTTTGCCCATCTTTCGATCAAAGTGGTGTGTAATCGGGTCTTCTTAAGGTCAAGCCCTTATATTCACCAGGCCCTGATGGAATACCAGGCTGTGTTCTGAAGAACTGCGACGAGGCTCTGTGCAAACCGCTCGTTGAACTCTTTAATTTATCGCTGGAAACTTCGATCTTTCCCCTTATTTGGAAGGAATCCTTCATTATTCCGCTGCATAAAAAAGGGAAAAAATCCGACGCTGCTAATTATAGAGGCATCTCTAAATTGTCAGCAATTCCAAAGCTTTTTGAAAAACTTATCACTCCACATTTGCAACACCTATGTAGTTCAATAATAACTCCGTGCCAGCAAGGCTTCATGCAGCGCCAATCCACCACTACCAACTTATTGGGGCTAACATCTTTAATCACGGATGGCTTCCGGAATGGATTACAAACAGACGTCATTTACACTGACTTCAATAAAGCATTTGACTCTGTTAACCATTCGCTTCTTATAAGTAAACTCAGTCTTTGGGGTTTCCCAACTAATCTTCTTATCTGGATTTCGAACTACTTATCTGCGAGAACCCAAGGTGTTTTCTTTAAAGATGTTACCTCGCGTTTAGTCCGCGCCACAACTGGGGTGCCCCAAGGAAGCCATCTTGGACCCCTTCTTTTTACACTGTTTATTAACGACTTGCCCCTTGTCATAACTAATTCACTTGTACTTATGTACGCTGATGATGTTAAGCTATGCCTTCAGTATAAATTCACTAGCGCCCAGTCTAGACTTCAATCCGATCTGGATAATCTTAAAAATTGGTGTTTAGCAAATAATCTAAAACTTAATGGATCGAAATGTAAACTCATGTCTTTTTACCGATCTAGTCCTCACCAGGCTATGTATTTTCTCTATGGGAACGCCTTAGAACGATTAACTCAGGTTAGCGATCTAGGTGTCCTATTATATTTGAGACTTAATTTGAGCGTGGGGGAATCTGCTGTTAGGACCGCCAAGTATCATTTGTACAGGGTCGTGGAATCGGCTGTAATAAAGTGTTTCTGGTCCAGATGGAAGGAAGTGTAATTAACCCTGTTGCAGCATCGATCCAAATGACGCATCCCAGGGCAAGGCATAGCTGTTAATGACATCGTGCTGGTGAAGGACGAAAATTTGCCTCCAATGAAGTTGCCCCTGGCGAGGGTGACGGAAATGGTCGCCGGAAATGACGGAGTGTGTCGGGTGGCGCTGGTAAGGGCTGTGTCCAGAGTTACACGGCGGCAGTCAACAAATTGTGCCTGCTGTCACTTCATGATTCTGTTGAAAGCTCATCTTCCAACGGGGGGAGTATGTCGGGTCAAGCAGCCGCTCAAAAGTTTAGACGGCAATAATTTATTGAATTCGTGACGTCTATGTCATTTATATTTATGTCTCTATTCGCGTCACCCGCTCTCGTGCATTCGATCGGCTACCGCGCAAGGCTCTGAAGCGCAACAGCAAAACCGCCGAAACTAATGCCGTGCCAAACGCGGCCAACGGTGGGCAAGGTTCTGGTCTGCGGCACCGGAGACACCGGGCAGCTTGGTCGGGTGATGATGTTCTGGAGCAGAAGCGCCTCTCCGAAATGCAGGGCATCCCGAATCCCGTGGACGTCTGTGCTGGCGGCATGAACAGCCTAGTGCTGACCAAAGACCAAGTTCGTTGCTGTGTTCCGATTCCACTGTTCCATTTCAACGCTAACTATGCGACGCTAATTTGAAAGACATTTCCCTTACTAGGCGACGCTAACTTGACGGACATTTCCGTTCTGTCAATAAATCAAAAAACACCGTAGAATCGCCATCGCGGTTAAAGGTGCACTTTCTCGCCAAAATAAGACGCCAAGCGTACTATTACATTTCGATTGTAAGTACCGGTGTTAAGGTTATGGCACACTTGTATTTTTTTTGTATTAACGAACGCTTTTCCAGTTACCGACACAAAATATCCAACAGAAATACAAATGCCGCTCAAGGCGCTGAAGCGCAACAGTAATGGGCAAGGTTCTGGTCTGCGGCGCCGGAGGCACCGGGAAGCTTGGTCTGTGTGATGATGTTCCAGAGCAGAAGCGCCTCTCCGAGGTGCAGGGCATCCCGGATCCCATGGACGTCTGGGCTGGCGGCATGCACAACCTGGTGCTGACCAAAAACCAATTTCGTTGCTGTGTTCCGATTCCACCGTTCCATTCCGACGCTAACTATGCGACGCTAATTTGACAGACATTTCCTATCTAGGCGACGCTAACTTGACGGACATTTTCGTTCTGTAAATAAATCGAAATCCACCATAGAATCGCCATCGCGGTTAAAGGTGCACTTTCTCGCCAAAATAAGACGCCAAGCGTACTATTACATTTCGATTGTAAGTACCGGTGTTAAGGTTATGGCACACTTGTATTTTTTTTGTATTAACGAACGCTCTTTCAGTTACCGACACCAAAATATCCAACAGAAATAAAAATGCCCCTCAAGGCTCTGAAGCGCAACAGTAATGCCACCGAAACTGATGCCGTGGCAGAATTTCTCTCCGCTTGAAAGTGCTGGAACGGCGGCAAACGGTGGGCAAGGTTCTGCTCTGCGGCACCGGAGACACCGGGCAGCTTGGTCTGGGTGATGATGTTCTGGAGCGGAAGCCGGATCCCGCGGACGTCTGTGCTGGCGGCATGCACAGCCTGGTGCTGAGAAAAAACCAAGTTCGTTGCTGTGTTCCGATTCCACCGTTCCATTTCGATGTAGTATGCATGGGTCATTATAGGAAGCATCCACTGTAGCAATACAATATTGTGCTACAGTGTTGTTATATAATCATAATGCCCCGGCCAAATAGCCAGCTATATACATATGCCTTAAAGCCTCACTCCTGGGAAGTGCATTGGTCAGCAAATTCCCATGAGTTGACAACGCATACAAATGAGCCATGCATACTTACACCCTTACGCTCGGGCCGCTACCAGCCTTATATACGAGCATAGAAATATATATATATGAATGTAGCCGCGACTGATCGCTGCCGAGCTTTTGTAGCCAGCGCAGCCGCGAGCAACAGAATATCAACTCACTCTGGATTTGACTTTCAATGAATAAAGTCTACATGAACAAAACAAAATTAAAACACAATAAAGATTATAAATTAAATATAACTACATGGTTTAAACAAAACAACATGGCGACCGTGAAGGTTCAAAGAACCTGAGGATAATGAAGAACAACAACAACAACAACAAGTAGCAAGCAAATAATCAACATCCTAATGCAGCCACCAACACCTGCGGATAATAGAACCAGAGGATAATAAACCAACAACAACAACTACAACAGCAGCAAGCAAAATAGAAGTCGAGAAAACCTGTCACTACGCAAGACGACACAAAAAAAAAAAAGATGATGTTCCAACCAACGGAGAACAAAATAACTGAGTGAGTTGTGTGCAAATAATGGGAAAACGGGAGGTGTAAAAAATAAGGTGAATAAAAGAATAGCACACATTAAATGGCTATTATTTTCTAAAACACCGCCTCCCGCGTGGTCTACTGCACAAAAGTTGCAGGCCGAGCTTGACTTTTTAAAAAACAAGCCTCGCAGAGAGACGCCCAATTGTTGCAACACACTCACATACAATACAAAATATAACCCATCCAATAACAAAGCTTCAACCACCGCACTATGGTCCAGACGACCCCTTTTGTTGGCCAAAATTCAAATTTTAAAAGTTAAAATATCGAAGTCATTTTAATCGCATTTTATTCGGAGAAGACCGACTATCAATGCTGCATACTAAAAATTTTTATAGATGGCGCCACATTCACGAAATCGGAACTTAAACTCAGCTGGTCATACTGAAAAAAGTTTGAAGTGTAAAAGTGAAAAAAAAGAGTCTTTTTCAACATCACATTGCGCAAAAAATACAACAATTTTACCAATCTTTAGACATGAATAAGATTCAGTGGGGTTTGTACTACGTGTTGTGTATAATGAAATGTTATATATTGTTGTGGTGTCTTCGTAGTTATATGTTAAAGTGAATCGTCTCAACTGTGAAAATTGTGTAAAAATCTCGTTTTTAAAAAGCTGTAGAAAGTGAGTCCAGCCTAGTCCAACCTTGAAACCTTTTGTACGTCGTAGAGTAATTAATTATCTTTCGATTGTATATAGTCAGAATTGCCACTTTTAACCACTTTCTTTGGAATTTGCGTTTTTAGCTCATAACCTAAAATTCGACAACTCAGAATTGTTTGAAATATGGAAGTCTGTGAAGACCCAAGAACAAAAGTACAAAGCAATTCTTGATTTTTTTAAATCTAAAACTAGTGGCGAAATATTTGAGAAAAAAATGCAAGCTTTTGAGGATGCCAGTAAGAAAATATGCTACCGTTTAACGGTAAAATGGAAGAATTGCAGATCGATATTATGGAGAGATCTGTTCTTCCTGTAGGTTATTTTGGAGAGGAGGGAGCTGAAGCTCGAAATAAAATTTACAAATCAGATCGCTTGCATCATGCACGTAAATGCAGCNTAGAAAAATCTCGAAGGGCTCAAAGAAAACAGGTAGCAGATCTTGTGGTGTCTGAAGGGGGAAACACAAGTTTATTAATTCAATCGGCTAGCATGGCCGCACGAAAACAGGGTAAACAGGATCTTGCATTTGTGCTAAAGTTGTTATCCTTATGCCCAGAAAAGGCCCTACACATTCGCAAAGCTATTTCAGCTCCGATTTCAAAGCCGAAACTAATTTTGCCAAACGAAGCATTAGCTTTGCTCCTTGATAAAAATCTTAGCAAAGAGCAGTATTGCGCAATAAGAGAGCAAACTAAAAAGAACAATTTAGACATATACCCTACGTATAACAAAATTTTGGAGGAGAAGAAGCACAGTCGGCCGGAAAACATTTTAATTACAGAAACAAAAGCAGAGGTCCCTCTTCAAAATCTTTTAGAACACACTGCAAGTCGAATCATCTCTTTGCAAGAAGATGTTATTTTAAATATCATGGAAGAGCAAAAAGTTCGTTTTTTGTCTGCGAATTTAACATTAAGCTATGGATTCGATGGTAGTTCCGGACAGTCCAATTACAATCAGCTTTATAATGGAGGTCACAATTTTGATATGGACTCTAATATTTTCGCAACAACCGTCACACCATTAAGACTGATAGATGCTTCCGGAAATATTATATGGAATAACCGAGCACCACAATCAACTAGATTTTGTAGACCTTTAAAGTTGGCATTTTTAAAAGAGACCACAGAGGCTATACTAAACGAAAACTCGGAAGTGAAAGAGCAAATAAACCAATTGCGACCATGCAAATTGATTATGGAGGGCGGAAAATTTGTGTATTTATATTTTAATCTTCATCTAACTGTAATTGATGGTAAAGTTCTGAACGCACTAACTACAACTAAATCCACTCACGCCTGTCCAATTTGCGGGGCAACTTCCTCGGATTTTTTAAACAATAAAAATTTTTCATGCGAGAAGTTTTTACCCATAAAGGATAACTTAAAGTATGGAATTAGCCCTTTGCATTGTTGGATTCGCATTTTCGAATTTATTTTGCACGCCGGGTATAAATGTAATATTAAAAAGTGGAGAATATCCAGCGATAACGATAGGAAGGAAGTGCAGGAAAGAAAAAAGCAAATTCAAGAGCTTTTTTGAAAACAACTTTCTTTAAAGGTTGATAGACCTAAGTGTGGAGGTTTTGGTAGCACTAATGATGGCAACACAGCACGCCGATCATTTAGTGAGCCAATCGTATTTGCAAAAATTACTGGTATTGACGAGACACTCATAAGAAACCTTCGAAATATTTTGATATGTCTATCATGTCAATTACCAATAAATATAATTAAATTTAAACAATATTGTCATAAAACTGCAGAAATTATAATTGACAAGTACCCTTGGTTACCAATGACACCTACTGTGCATAAAATATTAGTACATTCAAGCGATATTATGGAGAGATCTGTTCTTCCTGTAGGTTATTTTGGAGAGGAGGGAGCTGAAGCTCGAAATAAAATTTAAAAATCAGATCGCTTGCATCATGCACGTAAATGCAGCCGTATCGATAATATTTGTGATGTTTTCCATCGAGCCATGGATACATCTGATCCAATCATTTCGTCAGTCAACCTGGATAGACGCATTCATAACCCAAAAAAAATGAAGCTCCCACCTGAAGTCTTGGAAATGCTCTTATGCGAAGGGGGCCCAAGTGAAGACTTCGAATATGAAGAGGAATTCGATGACAGTCTTAAATACGAACTAAATTTTGAACTAGAGAATGAAAATCAAGAGCTTTTACAACATTTGGGTCTGTTAATTAATCAAATTTAAAAAGCATAATACAAACTTAAACGTTATCTATTTCAGATCCCTGAAGCTGTTTCCTTTATGTGGAACCCTTAATTTCATTGATTTTTATTAAAACTGTATATTAATATTATGTTTTTGATCCAATACAACCATATTTTAAAACATTTAATAAAATAAAAAAAATATATATAAAAAGAGGCGGTGCCACACCCATTTTTTTTTTAAATTTCTACTGCCTATGGATTATATTAACCCAATAAAAAAAACTAGATCGAAATATCTTGTTCCATTCGTGAGTTATTAATTTATGCCAACAAAAGGGGTCGTCTGGACCATAGTGCG
>JAJJHT010015775.1:15457-39233 GCA_021223865.1 Drosophila pandora | reverse complement strand
AAATAATAAATGAAAAGTAATTCTATTAGTAAATTCAGTGAGGAAATAGTTGATAGTTATACATATAATTATAATCTTAAAAAAAAAACAATGGCTATAGTTGACGTTAAGACAGTGGATTCCACTGCTAACGTAATAAATAAAGTTGAGCCAAATAACATTAATTTGGAATTTGTAAACATTATGCTGTTAATAATTGTTGTCATAATGTGCGCCAATTGTTTTTATAAACTATACAAACTCCACAATAAATTTTTGAAAAAAAAATATATGAGCCAAGCAAACGACTTGGACAAAATCTAAAAAAAAAAAAAGAGAGAAAACAAAGCACACAAAATAAAAAAAAAAAATAATAAAAATATTAATGATCAAAATTTTTTTTTTACATTAAATATAATAATGTAACGACATTACTATAATAAAGAAAATTTGTTTTTTCTTCTAAATAAAGATGACCACCATAGAAGCCATCAGAAAAGTTTACGAAAGGGATGCTTATTTTAAAGAACATGTTCAACAAATAGTCCCAACGACTCCAATAAGCATAAATCAATTAGAATACCTTCTAATTGAAACATTTAATTTCGAAAATTCACCATTAATACATTGCTCAAAAAGCGATTGTATTAAGCACCATTCCAGGTGTACAAATAAAATCAGTACTGGAAGAACATGAAACATTAGGCAAAACTCTTGTTATGGTAATATTCAGAAAATAATTCTCCGTATTAACAAAAATGCAATGCAATGAATTATACACCGAATTGAATAAATTAAAAACCGATTTTGACAAATCATATAAATCTTTAACTCAAAATCGTACAATTCAACAGAATACCATACACAAACACGCCGAAATATTAGTATCCCGTTTTAATAAAGCGCGGATATTAATATATGACCAGAGAGATCGATTAGATAAAAATCGATGGTCACAAGTTTCAAACTTCCTAACAAGATTGCGATCTAACCTAATAAATGTAAAAGAAAGGTATGACTTGGCTATTTCAGTACCAAGTATCTTAAACACACCCTCAACAGTAGAACCTGGGGACGAATTAGAACTACCAACCACAGACCAAGTAGAGTTGGAAGATTTAGACTCTGATAGATTAGAAATAGAAGAAAAAGACCTAAACAATCTAACTATACCCGCAGTTCTCTTGCAATCTGAATTATCAGACCAAGACGAAGAAGATATAGATTCCAACAACATAATAGACCAAAAACCAATTATAATGGCAGACGAAACAATTGCCCAACGGGCATACATAAAAGATATTTCAAATGCCATCCCAGAGTTCAATGGCCAAAAACTAAATCTTCAAAGATTTATCACAGCCTTGAATTTAGTGAATTTAACAAAAGGCACATTTGAACATATAGCGGTTGAAGTAATCAAATCAAAAATTGTAGGATCAACCCTATATAAAGTCCAAAATGAAACCACTATAAATGGAATAATTAAAAAACTCAAAGACAATATAATCGGAGAAAAATCAGATGTCATCAAAGAAAAAATGTCAAAAACACTTCAAAAAGGTAAAATAGCTGAAAAGTTCACAACTGAAATCGAAAACTTGCGAAAGCTTCTTGAAGCATCGTATATCGATGAGGGGTTGCCTGCCGAACATGCTGATAAATTCAGCACAAAAGAGGCAATCAACACAATGACTAAAAATTGTGAACATGGACGCCTTAAAACAGTACTAGAAGCAGGAAATTTTTCAACAATGAATGAAGCCATCGCTAAGTATATACAATGTAGTACCGATATAACAGGCAATCCAAGTACAATCCTATATAACCGAAGACGTCAATCCTACCACAATAACTTCAGAGGAAATTACCGCGGAAGAGGTTACGGTAGAGGTTATTATAACAATAATTACCACCAAAACAACGGTTATAACCAAAATAATGGGTATAACCCAAACTATAATAACCACACCAATAATTATAGAGGTCGTGGAAATTCTAGAGGTTACAACCGTGGTGGAAATAACGGCTACAATAACACTGGTGGAAATACCAATTCCCAAGTTCGAACTGTTGAATCCCAGCCGGAAAACTAAAGACTTTCCTTAAGAAAAAGCCACAAAACTTACAACTGTATAAAATAAACCTCAGCCTCAATATTTATGTAACCATTAAAAATTACGTTACAAAAACATCCCTAACTCTGTTAATAGATACAGGCTCAGACATTAGCATTTTAAAAATAAATTCAGATCAATATAATGAAGTAGATTCAACAAAAACTATAACAATGTCTGGTATAGGAGAAGGTACTATTCAATCTCAAGGTTTAACTTTTGTAGAAATTCAAACAGGAAAATTCATAATTCCATTTCATTTTCATTTAATAAACAATGACTTCCCAATACCATGTGATGGCATATTGGGAATGGATTTCATAAAAAGGTTCAATTGTCAACTAGATTTTCAAATAGATCAAGATTGGTTAATAGCAAGACCATCAGATTTCAATCAAGACATATATATTCCCATTACGCATTCAAATAATAATAACTTACTTATCCCAGCACGATCCGAAGTCGTGGGACAAATTAATATAATAACCACCCACAAAGAAGTCCTTATTAAAAATCAGTGTATAGATGAAGGCATCATTATAGCCAGCACTATAACTGATTCAAGCAAGCCATTTGTCCGAATATTAAATACGACCGATAAAAAATAAAATTATAAACATTTCCAAAATAAAGTACGAACCATTGGAAAATTATCAAATTGTCCAAAGCAACGAAACTAAAACCAGAAAAGAAGATGTCCTTTCAAAATTAACGAAAAATTTTCCTACAATGTATAAAAGCACCCTCACCAAACTATGTAGCGAATTTACAGATATATTCGGATTAGAAACCGAACCAATTTCAGCAAATAATTTCTATAAACAGAAGCTGAGATTAAAAGATTTTACACCAGTCTACATTAAAAACTATCGAACACCACATAACCAAAAAGATGAAATAAACAAACAAGTAGAAAAGCTAATAAAAGATGATATAGTAGAACCATCAGTATCAGAATACAACAGTCCATTGCTGTTAGTACCCAAAAAGTCACTTCCTGGCTCAGAACAAAAACGTTGGAGACTAGTTATTGACTATCGTCAAATAAACAAAAAGCTACTAGCTGATAAATTCCCACTACCAAGAATCGAAGATATCTTAGATCAACTTGGTAGAGCAAAATTTTTTTTCCTGTCTAGATTTAATGTCTGGATTTCACCAAATTACCCTAAAAAAGGAATCAAGAGACATTACCTCTTTCTCTACAAGCACTGGGTCATTCAGAATTAAAAGACTACCTTATGGAGTAAAAATAGCACCAAATTCATTCCAAAGAATGATGACATTAGCACTTTCGGGAATAGAACCATCCCAAGCTTTCCTTTATATGGACGACTTAGTAGTTATAGGTTGTTCAGAAAATCATATGATAAAAAATCTAACTAATGTATTCAATCTATGTAGAAAACACAACCTTAAATTACACCCTGAAAAATGCTCTTTCTTTATGCACGAAGTCACATTTTTGGGACACAAATGCACAAACAAAGGAATTTTACCCGATGATAAAAAATTTAACGTAATAACAAATTATCCCGTTCCGTCCGATGCAGATGAATCTAGAAGATTCGTAGCCTTTTGCAATTACTACAGACGTTTCATACCAAATTTCTCGTATTATTCAAGACACCTTACCCATTTGTGCAAGAAAAACATAAAATTCAACTGGACTACTGAGTGTCAAGAAGCTTTTGAATATCTTAAAAACGCACTAGTCCAACCCACACTATTAAAATACCCAGATTTTAATAAAGAATTTTGCATAACCACAGATGCTAGTAAACAGGCATGCGGTGCAGTTCTAACCAATCATATTATGGGATAGACCTTCCGGTAGCATACGCCTCAAGAACATTTACAAAAGGCGAAAGTAATAAGTCCACAACTGAACAGGAATTGACAGCTATACATTGGGCAGTTAACTATTTTAGACCATATATATATTGAAAATATTTCACTATAAAAACAGACCACAAACCATTAACATATCTATTTTCAATGAGAAACCCAACTTCCAAGTTAACAAGAATGAGGTTAGACTTGGAAGAATATCAATTTACCGCAGTATACCTTAAGGGAAAAACAATTATGTGGCAGATGCCTTATCAAGAATAAGCATCGATGAACTAAAAGAAATGAATTGACAAATACTAAAAGTCACTACTAGATCCCAAAGTAAACAGAAAAATAACTGCGCAGTTTCAACATCTAGTTCGGATTTGCAAAAGCAACCGACAGCTTCCAAGCCCAAGATATTTGACGTCATTTATAACGAAGATGGTAAAAAAGTAGTGACCTTGCATCTAACAATATCGAAGTGCTCTCTCAAGAAGGGAAAACAGATATATGCAAGAAAAAACGTTGATGATCTTTATACCAATGGAATATTCGATTTAGAGCAATTTTTCCAAAGGCTTGAAAAAATAGCCGTTATAAATAAGATTAGACAACTTAAAATGGGACCGATGAAAAAATCTTTTAATTCGTTTCAATAGATAAATTTAAAAATAAGGGCAATGAAACATTAATAAATTTAAGAGTAGCGCTACTCCAGCCGGTGACCATAATAGAAAATAAAAAAGAAAAGAAAGCTATTCTGTTTACATTACATGACGATCCTTTACAAGGCGGACACACAGGCATAACAAAAACGCTAGCAAAAGTAAAAAGACATTACTATTGGAAAAACATGACACGTGACGTTGCAAACCACGTAAAGAAATGTCTAAAATGCCAAAAATCAAAAGCCACAATCCATACAAAAACGCCTTTGACAATAACAGAAACCCCATTAAAAGCGTTTGATATAGTATTAGTGGACACGATCGGTCCACTACCTAAATCAGACGAAGGTAACGAATATGCAGTCACTCTAATATGCGATTTGACAAAATATCTCGTTACAATCCCTATACAAGACAAAAGTGCAAAAACAGTAGCGAAAGCCATATTCGAATCTTTTATTCTAAAGTACGGTCCAATGAAGACGTTCATTACGGACATGGGAACTGAATATAAGAATTCAATTATTAATGACTTATGCAAATATCTCAAAATTAATAATATAACATCAACTGCACATCATCACCAAACATTGGGGACAATAGAAAGAAGCCATAGAACATTTAACGAATACGTTAGATCATACGTTTTGTCAGATAAAACAGACTGGGATGTTTGGCTTATATACTTTACATATTGTTTCAATACAACACCCTCTGTTGTACATGGATACTGTCCATATGAACTAGTGTTTGGTAAAACCCCAACCTTAAACATTAAATTCAATAGCAGTGAATACATAACACCACTGTATGACGTAGAAAACTTTGCAAAAGAATCAAAATTCAGACTCGAAAACGCTTATAAAAGAGCGAGAATGATGATTGAACAAAATAAGCAAAAACAAAAAGAAACCTATGATAAAAGATCAAATGATTTAAAATTAGAAATAGGAGATAAAGTTTTATTAAAAAACGAGGTAGGGCATAAATTAGACTATAAGTATACAGGACCCTATAAGGTAGAAAGTATAGGAGAACGAGATAACATAACAATATCAAACGTAAAGAATAAAAATCAAACAGTGCAGAAAGATAGATTAAAGAAATTCTATTCATAATTCTATGGTGGCCGGCAATCAATCAAAAAAAAAAATAAAAAAAAATTATATATATAATATACAATAATAAGCAAAATAAATAAGATAACTATTTTTTCAGAGAAATTTTACATATGACAATAATGCAAACAAAATTAAAACATATTTTTTTCCTTGTGTTTACATTTTTCTAAAAATCTAGATTTTGATCATAAAATATAAATTAATCATATATTACTAAAATTTAATCAAAACAATGAGAAAATCTTTAAACTCTACACTAAATATATATAATCAATAGATAATAAGTTAATTCAAAATAACTCCATTTTATTACGTTATTTTAAAAAAGGAGGGAGATGTAGTATGCATGGGTCATTATAGGAAGCATCCACTGTAGCAATACAATATTGTGCTACAGTGTTGTTATATAATCATAATGCCCCGGCCAAATAGCCAGCTATATACATATGCCTTAAAGCCTCACTCCTGGGAAGTGCATTGGTCAGCCAATTCCCATGAGTTGACAACGCATACAAATGAGCCATGCATACTTACACCCTTACGCTCGGGCCGCTACCAGCCTTATATACGAGCATAGAAATATATATATATGAATGTAGCCGCGACTGATCGCTGCCGAGCTTTTGTAGCCAGCGTAGCCGCGAGCAACAGAATATCAACTCACTCTGGATTTGACTTTCAATGAATAAAGTCTACATGAACAAAACAAAATTAAAACACAATAAAGATTATAAATTAAATAAAACTACATGGTTAAAACAAAACAACATCGACGCTAACTATGCGACGCTAATTTGAAAGACATTTCCTAACTAGGCGACATAGAATCGCCATCACGGTTAAAGGTGCACTTTCTCGCTAAAATAAGACGCCAAGCGTACTATTGCATTTCAATTGTAAATACCGGTGTTAAGGTTATGGCACACTTGTATTTTTTTAGTATTAACGAACGCTCTTTCAGTTACCGACACCAAAACATCCAACAGAAATAAAAATGCCGCGCAAGGCTCTGAAGCGAAACAGTAATGGGCAAGGTTCTGGTCTGCGTCACCGGAGACACCGGGCAGCTTGGTCTGGGTGATGATGTTCTAGAGCGGAAGCGCCTCTCCGAGGTGCAGGGCATCCCGGATCCCGTGGACGTCTGTGCTGGCGGCATGCACAACTTGGTGCTGACCAAAACCCAAGTTCGTTGCTGTGTTCTGATTCCACCGTTAATTTAAAAGACATTTCTTAACTAGGCGACGCTAACTTGACGGACATTTCCGTTCGGTAAATAAATCAAAAACCACCGTAGAATCGCCATTGTATTCTATCCCGGATTCCGTGGACGTCTGTGCTGGCGGCATGCACAACATAGTGCTGACCAAAGACCAAGTTCGTTGCTGTGTTCCTATTCCACTGTTCCATATCGAAGCTAACTATGCGACGCTAATTTGAAAGACATTTCCTAACTAGGCGACACTAACTTAACGGACATTTCCGTCCTGTCAATAAATCGAAAACCACCATAGAATCGCCATCGCTGCTAAACGTGCAATTTCTCGCGAAAAAAAGAAGCCAAGCGTGCTATTACATTTTGATTGCAAGTACCGATGTTAAGGTTATGGCAACAGAAATAAAATGACGCGCAAGGCTCTGAAGCGCAACAGTAACTGAAACCGTGCCAGCGAAACGTGGGCAAATTGCTCTCCGCTTGAAGGTGCCGGAACGGCGGCAAACGGTGGGCAAGGTTCTGGTCTGCGGCACCGAAGACAACGGGCAGCTTGGTCTGGGTGATGATGATTTGGAGCGGAAGCGCCTCTCCGAGGTGCAGGGCATCCCGGATCCAGTGATCGTCTAAGCTGGCGGCATGCACAGCCTGGTGCTGACCAAAAACCAAGTTCGTTGCTGTGTTCTGATTCCACCGTTAATTTGAAAGACATTTCCTAACTAGGCGACGCTAGCTTGACGGACATTTCCGTTCGGTAAATAAATCAAAAATTACCGTAGAATCGCCAACCATCGCCAACAATCGCCAATCGTATTCTATCCCGGATTCGGTGGACGTCTGTGCTGGCGGCATGCACAACCTAGTGCTGACCAAAGACCAAGTTCGTTGCTGTGTTCCTATTCCACTGTTCCATTTCGACGCTAACTATGCGACGCTAATTTGAAAGACATTTTCTAACTAGGCGACACTAACTTAACGGACATTTTCGTTCTGTCAATAAATCGAAAACCATCATAGAATCGCCATCGCTGCTAAACGTGCAATTTCTCGCGAAAAAAAGAAGCCAAGTGTGCTATTACATTTCGATTGCAAGTACCTGTGTTAAGGTTATGGCACACTTGTATTTTTTTAGTATTTACGAACGCTCTTCCAGTTACCGACACCAAAATATCCAACAGAAATAAAAAAAAGCCGCGCAAGGCTCTGAAGCGCAACAGTAATGGGCAAGGTTCTGGTCTGCGGCACCGGAGGCACCGGGAAGCTTGGTCTGGGTGATGATGTTCTAGAGCGGAAGCGCCTCTCCGAGGTGCAGGGCATCCCGGATCCCGTGGACGTCTGTGCTGGCGGCATGCACAACTTGGTGCTGACCACAACCCAAGTTCGTTGCTGTGTTCCATTTCCACGGTTCCATTCCGACGCTAACTATGCGACGCTAACTTGACGGACATTTTCGTTCTGTAAATAAATCGAAAACCACCATAGAATTGCCATCGCTGCTAAACGTGCTATTTCTTGCGAAAAAAAAGCAAAGCGTGCTATTACATTTCGATTGCAAGTACCGGTGTTAAGGTTATGACACACTTGTATTTTTTTAGTATTTACGAACGCTCTTCCAGTTACCGACACCAAAATACCCAACAGAAATAAAAAAAGCCGCGCAAGGCTCAGAAGCGCAACAGTAATGGGCAAGGTTCTGGTCTGCGGCACCGGAGGCACCGGGAAGCTTGGTCTGGGTGATGATGTTCTAGAGCGGAAGCGCCTCTCCGAGGTGCAGGGCATCCCGGATCCCGTGGACGTCTGTGCTGGCGGCATGCACAACCTGGTGCTGAGCAAAAACCAAGTTCGTTGCTGTGTTCTGATTCCACCGTTCCATTCCGACGCTAACTATGCGACGCTAATTTGACAGACATTTCCTAACTAGGCGACGCTAACTTGACGGACATTTTCGTTCTGTAAATAAATCGAAAACCAACATAGAATCGCCATCGCTGCTAAACGTGCAATTTCTCGCGAAAAAAAGAAGCCAAGCGTGCTATTAAATTTCGATTGCAAGAACCGGTGTTAAGGTTATGGCACACTTGTATTTTTTTAGTATTAACGAACGCTTTTCCAGTTACCGACACCAAAATATCCAACAGAAATAAAATGACGCGCAAGGCTCTGAAGCGCAACAGTAACTGAAACCGTGCCAGCGAAACGTGGGCAAATTGCTTTCCGCTTGAAGGTGCCGGAACGGCGGCAAACGGTGGGCAAGGTTCTGGTCTGCGGCACCGGAGACAACGGGCAGCTTGGTCTGGGTGATGATGATCTGGAGCGGAAGCGCCTCTCCGAGGTGCAGGGCATCCCGGATCCAGTGATCGTCTAAGCTGGCCGCATGCACAGCCTGGTGCTGACCAAAAACCAAGTTCGTTGCTCTGTTCTGATTCCACCGTTAATTTGAAAGACATTTCCTAACTAGGCGACGCTAGCTTGACGGACATTTCCGTTCGGTAAATAAATCAAAAACCACCGTAGAATCGCCATTGTATTCTATCCCGGATTCCGTGGACGTCTGTGCTGGCGGCATGCACAACATAGTGCTGACCAAAGACCAAGTTCGTTGCTGTGTTCCTATTCCACTGTTCCATTTCGACGCTAACTATGCGACGCTAATTTGAAAGACATTTTCTAACTAGGCGACACTAACTTAACGGACATTTTCGTTCTGTCAATAAATCGAAAACCATCATAGAATCGCCATCGCTGCTAAACGTGCAATTTCTCGCGAAAAAAAGAAGCCAAGTGTGCTATTACATTTCGATTGCAAGTACCGGTGTTAAGGTTATGGCACACTTGTATTTTTTTAGTATTTACGAACGCTCTTCCAGTTACCGACACCAAAATATCCAACAGAAATAAAAAAAAGCCGCGCAAGGCTCTGAAGCGCAACAGTAATGGGCAAGGTTCTGGTCTGCGGCACCGGAGGCACCGGGAAGCTTGGTCTGGGTGATGATGTTCTAGAGCGGAAGCGCCTCCCCGAGGTGCAGGGCATCCCGGATCCCGTGGACGTCTGTGCTGGCGGCATGCACAACATAGTGCTGACCAAAGACCAAGTTCGTTGCTGTGTTCCTATTCCACTGTTCCATTTCGACGCTAACTATGCGACGCTAATTTGAAAGACATTTTCTAACTAGGCGACACTAACTTAACGGACATTTTCGTTCTGTCAATAAATCGAAAACCATCATAGAATCGCCATCGCTGCTAAACGTGCAATTTCTCGCGAAAAAAAGAAGCCAAGTGTGTTATTACATTTCGATTGCAAGTACCGGGTTAAGGTTATGGCAACAGAAATAAAATGACGCGCAAGGCTCTGAAGCGCAACAGTAACTGAAGCCGTGCCAGCGAAACGTGGGCAAATTGGTCTCTGCTTGAAGGTGCCGGAACGGCGGCAAACGGTTGCAAGTAAGTAAGTATTGCAAGTACCGGTGTTAAGGTTATGGCACACTTGTATTTTTTTAGTATTAACGAACGCTTTTCCAGTTACCGACACCAAAATATCCAACAGAAATAAAAATGCCGCTCAAGGCGCTGAAGCGCAACAGTAATGGGCAAGGTTCTGGTCTGCGGCACCGGAGGCACCGGGAAGCTTGGTCTGGGTGATGATGTTCTAGAGCGGAAGCGCCTCTCCGAGGTGCAGGGCATCCCGGATCCCGTGGACGTCTGTGCTGGCGGCATGCACAACTTGGTGCTGACCAAAACCCAAGTTCGTTGCTGTGTTCCATTTCCACGGTTCCATTCCGACGCTAACAATGCGACGCTAGGTTAGGTTAGGTTAGGGCGGTGAAGCAAGTCATAGAATACCCCCTCACTTCCACTTGAGCCGCAAGGGCTCCTTGTGCTGCCGCTGGAGCAAGGGTTTCACCGAGATGCTACCCCCCCCCTTCCTGTCTACCAGGGTGCGTATATATGCCTAGACTTCCTATGGCGGCCCATGGTCCCAGCCTGCTTTTTTTATGAAGGCAACCAGTCCGCGTGGAGAGATCTCTGAGAGATCGCTAAGGTCCGAGAGTTCTTCGGACCCGAAGTGTTTGAGCCTGCTGCGTCCTAGTGCCGGGCAGTGGCATAAGAGGTGCGATACCGATTCTACCTCCTCTTCATCCCTGCAGCTCCTGCAGAAATCATTGTGGGGGACTGCAAGCCTGGCCGCGTGTTCGCCTATCAGCCAGTGCCCAGTGATTGCCCCAATCGCTAGGCTGCATTCCGGTCTAGTCAGAGCAATGAGTCTCGCCGATCTTTTCTGAGAGCGTGTCGGCCAGATCAAACGTGATGTTTTACAGGTCTGGAGATTATTCCATTTCCTATTGGCTGCCAGGTCGAAAAACTCCCTGCACTTTAGCCTGCAAGTAGCCAAGGGTATGCCTACAAGTTCTTTCTCCGGTAGGAGAGGGTTGGTAGTCCCTGCCCTAGCTAGTTCATCTGCAGCACAGTTTCCCTCGTGGTCCCTGTGACCGGGAACCCAGATGAGGTAGATGTCAAGCTGTTCAGCCATCTCGTTGAGAGATCTGCGACAGTCATTGACTGTCCTGGAGTTGGATGAGAATCCGTCAAGTGCCTTGAGCGCTGCTTGACTATCTGAGAAGATACATATTGTACCCCGATTTCCCCTTAGAGCTGGGGATTCAAGTGCTTCCTTAATGGCTACTACTTCAGCCTGGAACACACTGCAGTGGTCAGGGAGTCTGAAGGACTCCTTTAGGCTCAGATGCTCGCAAAAGTAACCGCCTCCCACCTGGCCGTTAAGTTTTGATCCATCTGTATAGATATGAATGGAGCCCTCCGGTCCCGGTATCCGGGCTTCCCATTCCTCCCTCGAGGGGATTAAGACTTTGTAGTTAGTGGTGGGTTGGTCGACGGGCACACAGTAATCCGTACCCCCCTCAGGCATGAAATGTTGTAGGTCCAGTCTGGTATGACCGAAACTATTTTTGCTCCATAGGTTTGCCTCCCGCAGTCTTATTGCTGCCAGAGTAGCTGTCTTTACCCCCATCAGTTCAACTGGTAGTAGGTCAAGTATAGTGTCTAGGGCATCACTAGGCGTAGTGCGTAGACTGCCTGTCATACAGACTTCCGCCATGCGCTGCATCTTCCTGAACTTTTCCCTGCATGAGGAGTTGTCTAGGGCGGGCCACCAGACAACAACACCATAGAATAGAATTGGTCTGATGATCGCTGTGTATAACCATCTGACCATCTTCGGGGACATTCCCCATTTCAGGCCTACCGCCTTGCGGCAGGTATAGAGTGCTATTGCCGCTTTCTTAGTCCTTTCAGCGGTGTTCAGCTTCCAGTCCAGTTTCCTGTCTAGTGTGATACCTAGGTACTTCGCACTATCACTAAGAGCTAGTGTTTCTCCTAGGAGCTTCGGAAGTCTTAAGTTAGGTATTTTGTACTTCCTGGTGAACAGCACGAGCTCTGTCTTGGATGGGTTGACTCCCAGCCCGTTCTTTTGCGCCCAGGCCGACAGAACTTCGAGCTTCCCTGTCATTAGGTCGCATAGCGTCTGTGGGAATTTCCCCACGAAGGCAATAGCAACATCGTCCGCGTACGCAATGATCTTACATCCGCCACCCTCTAAGGATCGTAGTAGGCTGTTAACCGCCACGTTCCAGAGTAGTGGTGAGAGTACACCTCCTTGTGGGGTGCCCCTCTTGACGTATCTTCGAATAGTCGAACCTCCAAGTGTAGCCTCGACACTCCTGTTAACCAGGATCTGCCGTATTAGGTGAGTTGATCGATTGTCTATTCCAAGTCCCGTCAGTGCGTCGATTATTGAGCACGGTAGGATGTTATTGAAGGCCCCTTCTATGTCTAGAAAAGCCACAAGTGCGTATTCCTTGAAATTAATCGCTCGTTCGGCGATCATAGTGATATCGTGCAGGGCTGTTTCTGTTGATCGGCCCCTTTTGTAAGCATGCTGAGAGCATGAGATGTCGTTTGGGTTAATGTTAAGTTGTAGATGGAGACTTAAGAGTCTTTCCATAGTCTTAAGGAGAAAGGAAGACAGACTTATAGGTCTGAAGTCCTTGGGGGTGCAGTGGGATGGTTTCCCCGCCTTGGGTATGAATACAACCTTCGTGCACAGCCATGCCTTTGGTATCATACCAGTAGTGAAGACTGTGCTGAAGATTTTCTTAATCCATTTCCTTAGGTTAATACCGGATCTGGATAACTGAGCTGGTAGAATACCGTCCGGTCCCGGAGATTTGAAGGGTTTAAAACTGTCCATTGCCCATTTCAGGTTTCTGTCACTGAGTAGGTAGTTGAGCGAGCCCTGATGACCCTGGCTACGCATCACCTGGGTTGTTCCTTCCGAAGAGCAACCCGGGAAGTGTGCGTTGACAAGGGTCTCCAGGGTNCCTACGTGCATTTTTTTTGTAGGGGGCTAAAGACGAGGTCCACCACGGAGGCTTCTTCGATCTGTTGCTACCTATCCTTTTTTTGGGGCAGGCCTTGTGGTAAGCTTTTGCACTAGTCGCAGTAAGCTTGTCTACCATGGCGTTAAGCCCCTCATAGGTCTCGATGGTCTCCGAAGGCGGTTCGCCTAAGGATCTATCTAGTATATTTTTATAGAGCTCCCAGTTTACCTTTCTAGGATTTCGTACTGCTTGCTTGGTAAAGTTTTCAAAATTTACTACTATCTCAATATAGCGATGGTCTGAAAATGAGTGTTTGTCAAGGACTCTCCAGCTGGTGATTGCATCAGCCAGGGAGTGCGAGAATAATGTGACATCAAGAACCTCCCTTCTGTTCTTGACTACGAAAGTGGGTTCTGAACCTCTGTTACCCACTAAGAGCTTAGAGCTGAGGATAAAATCGAAGATTGACTCACCCCTCTCGTTTGTGTCAGTGCTTCCCCACTGATTGTGATGAGCGTTGGCATCGCATCCTATTATTAGGTCGATGTCCTTCCTTTCGCTGTCTTCCACAAGCCGCCTGAGTAGCGAATGGGGTGGAGGTCCTAGGTGGTCGTGACCCATATATGCCGAGCATATTCTTAGATGGCCGTCTGGGCCCTCTATCGATGCGGCTACGTGATCTTCATTGCTGAAATTTGGTAGCAAGAAGGTATTAAGGCTTTTCTTTGCGAGTATGCATGCTCGCTTTTTACCTGTTACATCGGCTGTATACAGCCTGAAGTCCGACGCCCCCAGACCGAGAATCCTGTCTCCGTGGATCCACGGTTCTTGGATGAGGGCCACGTCAGCTCCATCCTCTGCAAGATGGAGCAGGAGGGCGGCGGAAGCCACCTTACTGTGATGGAGGTTTATCTGCAGGAATGTCAGGGACATCCTTTAGATTCTCCACCACAGTAACCTCCGCCTCGGTGTCGGAGCCCAGCAAAGAGTCCTCCTCCATGCCGACGCCACCAAGAGCCTTCGCCAGGTCACTCTCCTCTGAGGTGTACCCTTCCAGAATGTCCTCCTCCACATCCGACATTCCTTCTGGGCGGACCTCTTCGGTCGGTTCCCCCGAGTCTAGCTCCTGTGCGTCCATCTCCAAGTCGATGCCTCCAGGTTTACTCTTCGCATCCGACTTGTAGATCCTCACCGCAACGTGCTCGAACCCGTATTTGATACGGCTACCGGCACCCTCCAGGATATTCGCAGTCTCCTCATTAAGAGTGAGGACAACCTGCCTTCTCAGTCCCACTGCTTCCTCCACCTTGGCGACCCTCCAGTCCGCCGTAGGGAGTGTGGGATTGCACATTTTAAGCATGGCCAGAATGGTGTCAGGGACCGCCGGCTTCTCTGTCAGCCATTCGCGGGCCCTCGGTTTGCTGGGGATCTTGTCCCAGTCCACCGCCTCCAATCTGGCTCCTGGGTAAACCTCCCCAAGCGACGCTATCATTCGCTTGTAGAGGCTTACAGACCTCGCATCTTGGCACGCTATCACCTTGATGCTACCCTGGTACCACCCTGCATCTTCGCAGTCCGGTGGGGGTCCTCCGCTCTTGAGCATCTCCTCCATGAAGCGCCCATGCAGCTCATTCACTACCTTACGCCAAAGCTCCTTGGGGATCAGGCCATCTTTGGAGCCATTATCAATGACCCCAATGATGGTCCTGCCCTTGGTAACTTCGGCGAAGGATCTGCTACTCTGTGTCTGCACCTTCTTCTTCTTAGCTAGGGGCGCTCCACCGTCGGTCGACCTCTGCCTTTTCGCGCTCTGTGCACTCTCCTTGGCAGAGTCGCCTACTCCTGTCGGCTTTTTTGGGTCCAATCTGGCTCCCGCTCTTGCTGGCTGAAAGTCAGGCAGGATTTCCCTCGCCCACTTTATAATTTCAGCCTGATCGGGATTGGACTCCGCCGATGGGTCTGCCCTCATTAGGATGAAGGCCGCTCTCCTCCTATCTTTATAGGAGCCCTTCCGCTGCAGGGGGCCAGCAGTCGTCGGACCGGGGCCTTCCTTAGGGTTGCCGCCGGTGCGAAAGGAGCTCGATCCAGGGATCTTACCCCCCACACCGTTCGGTGGTCCCATAGTGGGCCCCGTTTTGGGGGTCGGTGCCTTGGCATCTCCCCCTACACCGGCGCCGCTCGCCTCCGGGTGTTGTCCCTTAGTGGGGAGCTTCGCCATCCCAGCATCTCTTTGGCCTCTATCTGCCTTGGAGATTGACGGATCCGAGATCCTATTTCCGGACTTTCTTAGGGAGTTCCGTTCTCCACTGTTTGTTTTTTTTGTTATAGTGTTATTGTTCATTTTTGGACCCACGAGTAGGCGGGAAGGGGTTCGTCCATCATGACATAGCCCGCTTGTCATGATAAGCCTGGCTAAAACTGAGGGGTCGGCCGGTCCCCCAGAGTCCGCATATTAACGTCCGTGCATCCCCCGGACATGCATCCCTCGGCATATGCTGTTCCACCTTGGATTGGGGTGATTTGAGGAAGGGAGTTTTCTTCTCCCCGCCCTACTACAATTAGCCAGCATCCTCGGCAGAGACATGACCTAACCGGGACCTGTGACCAGCCGCCCTCACGTGGAGAGTAGAGTCGCACTACCATCGGTGTACACAGTTACGGCACATGAGCTCATGCGTTTCTCCCCCTGTTGTACCCGATTGGCTGACGGCCTCTAATCAAATGCGACGCTAATTTGACAGACATTTCCTAACTAGGCGACGCTAACTTGACGGACATTTTCGTTCTGTAAATAAATCGAAAACCACCATAGAATTGCCATCGCTGCTAAATGTGCTATTTCTTGCGAAAAAAAAGAAGCCAAGCGTGCTATTACATTTCGATTGCAAGTACCGGTGTAAAGGTTATGTCACACTTGTATTTTTTTAGTATTTACGAACGCTCTTCCAGTTACCGACACCAAAATATCCAACAGAAATAAAAAAAAGCCGCGCAAGGCTCAGAAGCGCAACAGTAATGGGCAAGGTTCTGGTCTGCGGCACCGGAGGCACCGGGAAGCTTGGTCTGGGTGATGATGTTCTGGAGCGGAAGCGCCTCTCCGAGGTGCAGGGCATCCCGGATCCCGTGGACGTCTGTGCTGGCGGCATGCACAACCTGGTGCTGAGCAAAAACCAAGTTCGTTGCTGTGTTCCGATTCCACCGTTCCATTCCGACGCTAACTATGCGACGCTAATTTGACAGACATTTCCTAACTAGGCGACGCTAGCTTGACGGACATTTCCGTTCGGTAAATAAATCAAAAACCACCGTAGAATCGCCATTGTATTCTATCCCGGATTCCGTGGACGTCTGTGCTGGCGGCATGCACAACATAGTGCTGACCAAAGACCAAGTTCGTTGCTGTGTTCCTATTCCACTGTTCCATTTCGACGCTAACTGTGCGACGCTAATTTGAAAGACATTTCCTAACTAGGCGACGCTAACTTGACGGACATTTTCGTTCTGTAAATAAATCGAAAACCACCATAGAATTGCCATCGCTGCTAAATGTGCTATTTCTTGCGAAAAAAAAGAAGCAAAGCGTGCTATTACATTTCGTTTACTAGTACCGGTGTTAAGGTTATGGCACACTTGTATTTTTTTAGTATTTACGAACGCTCTTCCAGTTACCGACACCAAAATATCCAACAGAAATAAAAAAAAGCCGCGCTAGGCTCAGAAGCGCAACAGTAATGGGCAAGGTTCTGGTCTGCGGCACCGGAGGCACCGGGAAGCTTGGTCTGGGTGATGATGTTCTGGAGCGGAAGCGCCTCTCCGAGGTGCAGGGCATCCCGGATCCCGTGGACGTCTGTGCTGGCGGCATGCACAACCTGGTGATGAGCAAAAACCAAGTTCGTTGCTGTGTTCCGATTCCACCGTTCCAGACAGACATTTCCTAACTAGGCGACGCTATCTTGACGGACATTTCCGTTCGGTAAATAAATTAAAAACCACCGTAGAATTGCCATCGCGGTTAAAGGTGCACTTTCTCGCCAAAATAAGACGCCAAGCGTACTATTACATTTCGATTGTAAGTACCGGTGTTAAGGTTATGGCGCACTTGTATTTTTTTTGTATTAACGAACGCTCTTTCAGTTACCGACACCAAAACATCCAACAGAAATAAAAATGCCGCGCAAGGCTCTGGCAAGGTTCTGGTCTGCGTCACCGGAGCTTGGTCTGGGTGATGATGTTCTGGAGCGGAAGTGCCTCTGCGAGGTGCAAGGCATCACGGATCTCGTGGACGTCTGTGCTGGGGGCATGCACAACCTGGTGCTGACCAAAAACCAAGTTCATTGCTTTGTTCCGACTCCACCGTTCCATTCCGACGCTCACTAGGCGACGCTAATTTGACAGACATTTCCTAACTAGGCGACGCTAACTTGACGGACATTTTCGTTCTGTAAATAAATCGAAAACCACCATAGAATCGCCATCGCTGCTAAACGTGCAATTTCTCCCGAAAAAAAGAAGCCAAGCGTGCTATTAAATTTCGATTGCAAGTACCGGTGTTAAGGTTATGGCACACTTGTATTTTTTTTGTATTAACGAACGCTTTTCCAGTTACCGACACCAAAATATCCAACAGAAATAAAATGACGTGCAAGGCTCTGAAGCGCAACAGTAACTGAAACCGTGCCAGCGAAACGTGGGCAAATTGCTCTCCGCTTGGAGGTGCCGGAACGGCGGCAAACGGTGGGCAAGGTTCTGGTCTGCGGCACCGGAGACAACGGGCAGCTTGGTCTGGGTGATGATGATCTGGAGCGGAAGCGCCTCTCCGAGGTGCAGGGCATCCCGGATCCAGTGATCGTCTAAGCTGGCGGCATGCACAGCCTTGTGCTGACCAAAAACCAAGTTCGTTGCTGTGTTCTGATTCCACCGTTAATTTGAAAGACATTTCCTAACTAGGCGACGCTAGCTTGACGGACATTTCCGTTCGGTAAATAAGTCAAAAACCACCGTAGAATCGCCATTGTATTCTATCCCGGATTCCGTGGACGTCTGTGCTGGCGGCATGCACAACATAGTGCTGACCAAAGACCAAGTTCGTTGCGGTGTTCCTATTCCACTGTTCCATTTCGACGCTAACAATGCGACGCTAATTTGAAAGACATTTCCTAACTAGGCGACACTAACTTAACGGACATTTCCGTTCTGTCAATAAATCGAAAACCATCATAGAATCGCCATCGCTGCTAAACGTGCAATTTCTCGCGAAAAAAAGAAGCTAAGTGTGCTATTACATTTCGATTGCAAGTACCGGTGTTAAGGTTATGGCACACTTGTATTTTTTTAGTATTAACGAACGCTTTTCCAGTTACCGACACCAAAATATCCAACAGAAATAAAAATGCCGCTCAAGGCAAGCTTGGTCTGGGTGATGATGTTCTGGAGCGGAAGCGCCTCTCCGAGGTGCAGGGCATCCCGGATCCCGTGGACGTCTGTGCTGGCGGCATGCACAACTTGGTGCTGACCAAAACCCAAGTTCGTTGCTGTGTTCCGATTCCACCGTTCCATTCCGTCGCATACTATGCGACGCTAATTTGACAGACATTTCCTAACTAGGCGACGCTAACTTGACGGACATTTTCGTTCTGTCAATAAATCGACCACCGTAGAATCGCAGTCGCTGCTAAACGTGCAATTTCTCGCCAAAAAAAAGAAGCAAAGCGTGCTATTACATTTCGATTGCAAGTACCGGTGTTAAGGTTATGGCACACTTGCATTTTTTTAGTATTAACGGACGCTTTTCCAGTTACCGACACCAAAATATCCAAGAGAAATAAAAATGACGCTCAAGGCTCTGAAGCGCAACAGTAATGCCGCCGAAACTGATGCCGTGGCAGAATTTCTCTCCGCTTGAAGGTTCTGGAACGGCGACAAACGGTGGGCAAGGTTCTGGTCTGCGTCACCGGAGACACCGGGCAGCTTGGTCTGGGTGATGATGTTCTGGAGCGGAAGCGCCTCTCCGAGGTGCAGGGCATCCCGGATCCCGTGGACGTCTGTGCTGGGGGCATGCACAACCTGGTGCTGACCAAAAACCAAGTTCATTGCTTTGTTCCGATTCCACCGTTCCATTCCGACGCTCACTAGGCGACGCTTATTTGACAGACATTTCCTAACTAGGCGACGCTAGCTTGACGGACATTTTCGTTCGGTAAATAAATCAAAAACCACCGTAGAATCGCCATTGTATTCTATCCCGGATTCCGTGGACGTCTGTGGTGGCGGCATGCACAACATAGTGCTGACCAAAGACCAAGTTCGTTGCTGTGTTCCTATTCCACTGTTCCATTTCGACGCTAACTATGCGACGCTAATTTGAAAGACCTTTCCTAACTAGGCGACACTAACTTAACGGACATTTTCGTTCTGTAAATAAATCGAAAACCACCATAGAATTGCCATCGCTGCTAAACGTGCTATTTCTTGCGAAAAAAAATAAGCCAAGCGTGCTATTACATTTCGATTGCAAGTACCGGTGTTAAGGTTATGGCACACTTGTATTTTTTTAGTATTTACGAACGCTCTTCCCGTTACCGACACCAAAATATCCAACAGAAATAAAAAAAAGCCGCGCTAGGCTCAGAAGCGCAACAGTAATGGGCAAGGTTCTGGTCTGCGGCACCGGAGGCACCGGGAAGCTTGGTCTGGGTGATGATGTTCTGGAGCGGAAGCGCCTCTCCGAGGTGCAGGGCATCCCGGATCCCGTGGACGTCTGTGCTGGCGGCATGCACAACCTGGTGCTGAGCAAAACCCAAGTGCGTTGCTGTGTTCCGATTCCACCGTTCCATTCCGACGCTTACTATGCGACGCTAATTTGAAAGACATTTCCTAACTAGGCGACGCTAACTTGACGGACATTTTCGTTCTCTAAAAACATCGAAAACCACCATAGAATCGCCATCGCTGCTAAACGTGCAATTTCTCGCGAAAAAAAGAAGCCAAGCGTACTATTAAATTTCAATTGCAAGTACCGGTGTTAAGGTTATGGCACACTTGTATTTTTTTAGTATTAACGAACGCTTTTCCAGTTACCGACACCAAAATATCCAACAGAAATAAAATGACGCGCAAGGCTCTGAAGCGCAACTGTAACTGAAACCGTGCCAGCGAAACGTGGGCAAATTGGTCTCCGCTTGAAGGTGCCGGAACGGCGGCAAACGGTGGGCACGGTTCTGGTCTGCGGCACCGGAGACAACGGGCAGCTTGGTCTGGGTGATGATGATCTGGAGCGGAAGCGCCTCTCCGAGGTGCAGGGCATCCCGGATCCAGTGATCGTCTAAGCTGGCGGCATGCACAGCCTGGTGCTGACCAAAAACCAAGTTCGTTGCTGTGTTCTGATTCCACCGTTAATTTGAAAGACATTTCCTAACTAGGCGACGCTAGCTTGACGGACATTTCCGTTCGGTAATTAAATCAAAAACCACCGTAGAATCGCCATTGTATTCTATCCCGGATTCCGTGGACGTCTGTGCTGGCGGCATGCACAACATAGTGCTGACCAAAGACCAAAATCGTTGCTGTGTTCCTATTCCACTGTTCCATTTCGACGCTAACTATGCGACGCTAATTTGAAAGACATTTCCTAACTAGGCGACACTAACTTAACGGACATTTCCGTTCTGTCAATAAATCGAAAGCCATCATAGAATCGCCATCGCTGCTAAACGTGCATATTCTCGCGAAAAAAAGAAGCCAAGTGTGCTATTACATTTCGATTGCAAGTACCGGTGTTAAGGTTATGGCACACTTGTATTTTTTTAGTATTAACGGACGCTTTTCCAGTTACCGACACCAAAATATCCAAGAGAAATAAAAATGACGCTCAAGGCTCTGAAGCGCAACAGTAATGCCGCCGAAACTGATGCCGTGGCAGAATTTCTCTCCGCTTGAAGGTTCTGGAACGGCGACAAACGGTGGGCAAGGTTCTGGTCTGCGTCACCGGAGACACCGGGCAGCTTGGTCTGGGTGATGATGTTCTGGAGCGGAAGCGCCTCTCCGAGGTGCAGGGCATCCCGGATCCCGTGGACGTCTGTGCTGGGGGCATGCACAACCTGGTGCTGACCAAAAACCAAGTTCATTGCTTTGTTCCGATTCCACCGTTCCATTCCGACGCTCACTAGGCGACGCTTATTTGACAGACATTTCCTAACTAGGCGACGCTAGCTTGACGGACATTTCCGTTCGGTAAATAAATCAAAAACCACCGTAGAATCGCCATTGTATTCTATCCCGGATTCCGTGGACGTCTGTGGTGGCGGCATGCACAACATAGTGCTGACCAAAGACCAAGTTCGTTGCTGTGTTCCTATTCCACTGTTCCATTTCGACGCTAACTATGCGACGCTAATTTGAAAGACCTTTCCTAACTAGGCGACACTAACTTAACGGACATTTCCGTTCTGTCAATAAATCGAAAACCATCATAGAATCGCCATCGCTGCTAAACGTGCAATTTCTCGCGAAAAAAAGAAGCTAAGTGTGCTATTACATTTCGATTGCAAGTACCGGTGTTAAGGTTATGGCACACTTGTATTTTTTTAGTATTAACGAACGCTTTTCCAGTTACCGACACCAAAATATCCAACAGAAATAAAAACGCCGCTCAAGGCGCTGAAGCGCAACAGTAATAGGCAAGGTTCTGGTCTGCGGCACCGGAGGCACCGGGAAGCTTGGACTGGGTGATGATGTTCTGGAGCGGAAGCGCCTCTCCGAGGTACAGGGCATCCCGGATCCCGTGGACGTTTGTGCTGGCGGCATGCACAACTTGTTGCTGACCAAAACCCAAGTTCGTTGCTGTGTTCCGATTCCACCGTTCCATTCCGGCGCATACTAGGCGACGCTAACTTGACGGACATTTTCGTTCTGTCAATAAATCGACCACCGTAGAATCGCAGTCGCTGCTAAACGTGCAATTTCTCGCCAAAAAAAAGAAGCAAAGCGTGCTATTAAATTTCGATTGCAAGGACCGGTGTTAAGGTTATGGCACACTTGTATTTTTTTAGTATTAACGAACGCTTTTCCAGTTACCATCACCAAAATATCCAAGAGAAATAAAAATGCCGCTCAAGGCTCTGAAGCGCAACAGTAATGCCGCCGAAACTGATGCCGTGGCAGAATTTCTCTCCGCTTGAAGGTGCTGGAACGGCGGCAAACGGTGGGCAAGGTTCTGGTCTGCGTCACCGGAGACACCGGGCAGCTTGGTCTGGGTGATGATGTTCTGGAGCGGAAGTGCCTCTCCGAGGTGCAAGGCATCACGGATCTCGTGGACGTCTGTGCTGGGGGCATGCACAACCTGGTGCTGACCAAAAACCAAGTTCATTGCTTTGTTCCGATTCCACCGTTCCATTCCGACGCTCACTAGGCGACGCTAATTTGACAGACATTTCCTAACTAGGCGACGCTAACTTGACGGACATTTCCGTTCGGTAAATAAATCAAAAACCACCGTAGAATCGCCATTGTATTCTATCCCGGATTCCGTGGACGTCTGTGCTGGCGGCATGCACAACATAGTGCTGACCAAAGACCAAGTTCGTGGCTGTGTTCCTATTCCACTGTTCCATTTCGACGCTAACTGTGCGACGCTAATTTGAAAGACATTTCCTAACTAGGCGACACTAACTTAACGGACATTTTCGTTCTGTAAATAAATCGAAAACCACCATAGAATTGCCATCGCTGCTAAACGTGCTATTTCTTGCGAAAAAAAATAAGCCAAGCGTGCTATTACATTTCGATTGCAAGTACCGGTGTTAAGGTTATGGCACACTTGTATTTTTTTAGTATTTACGAACGCTCTTCCAGTTACCGACACCAAAATATCCAACAGAAATAAAAAAAAGCCGCGCTAGGCTCAGAAGCGCAACAGTAATGGGCAAGGTTCTGGTCTGCGGCACCGGAGGCACCGGGAAGCTTGGTCTGGGTGATGATGTTCTGGAGCGGAAGCGCCTCTCCGAGGTGCAGGGCATCCCGGATCCCGTGGACGTCTGTGCTGGCGGCATGCACAACCTGGTGCTGAGCAAAACCCAAGTTCGTTGCTGTGTTCCGATTCCACCGTTCCATTCCGACGCTAACTATGCGACGCTAATTGGAAAGACATTTCCTAACTAGGCGACGCTAAATTGACGGACATTTCCGTTCGGTAAATAAATCAAAAACCACCGTAGAATCGCCTTTGTATTCTATACCGGATTCCGTGGACGTCTGTGCTGGCAGCATGCACAACATAGTGCTGACCAAAGACCAAGTTCGTTGCTGTGTTCCTATTCCACTGTTCCATTTCGACGCTAACTGTGCGACGCTAATTTGAAAGACATTTCCTAACTAGGCGACACTAACTTAACGGACATTTTCGTTCTGTAAATAAATCGAAAACCACCATAGAATTGCCATCGCTGCTAAA
>JAJJHT010015775.1:0-11023 GCA_021223865.1 Drosophila pandora | reverse complement strand
TTAACGAACGCTTTTCCAGTTACCGACACCAAAATATCCAACAGAAATAAAATGCCGCCCAAGGCTCTGAAGCGCAACAGTAACTGAAGCCATGCCAGCGAAACGTGGGCAAATTGCTCTCCGCTTGAAGGTGCCGGAACGGCGGCAAACGGTGGGCAAGGTTCTGGTCTGCGGCACCGGAGACAACGGGCAACTTGGTCTGGGTGATGATGATCTGGAGCGGAAGCGCCTCTCCGAGGTGCAGGGCATCCCGGATACAGTGATCGTCTAAGCTGGCGGCGTGCACAGCCTGGTGCTGACCCAAAAACCAAGTTCGTTGCTGTGTTCTGATATCACCGTTAATTTGAAAGACATTTCCTAACTAGGCGACGCTAAATTGACGGACATTTCCGTTCGGTAAATAAATCAAAAACCACCGTAGAATCGCCATTGTATTCTATCCCGGATTCCGTGGACGTCTGTGCTGGCAGCATGCACAACATAGTGCTGACCAAAGACCAAGTTCGTTGCTGTGTTCCTATTCCACTGTTCCATTTCGACGCTAACTATGCGACGCTAATTTGAAAGACATTTCCTAACTAGGCGACACTAACTTTACGGAAATTTCCGTTTTGCAATAAATCGAAAACCATCATAGAATCGCCATCGCTGCTAAACGTGCAATTTCTCGCGAAAAAAAGAAGCCAAGCGTGCTATTAAATTTCGATTGCAAGTACCGGTGTTAAGGTTATGCCACACTTGTATTTTTTTAGTATTAACGAACGCTTTTCCAGTTACCGACACCAAAATATCCAACAGAAATAAAAATGCCGCTCAAGGCACTGAAGCGCAACAGTAATAGGCAAGGTTCTGGTCTGCGGCACCGGAGGCACCGGGAAGCTTGGTCTGGGTGATGATGTTCTGGAGCGGAAGCGCCTCTCCGAGGTGCAGGGCATCCCGGATCCAGTGATCGTCTAAGCTGGCGCCATGCACAGCCTGGTGCTGACCCAAAAACCAAGTTCGTTGCTGTGTTCTGATATCACCGTTAATTTGAAAGACATTTCCTAACTAGGCGACGCTAAAATGACGGACATTTCCGTTCGGTAAATAAATCAAAAACCACCGTAGAATCGCCATTGTATTCTATCCCGGATTCCGTGGACGTCTGTGCTGGCAGCATGCACAACATAGTGCTGACCAAAGACCAAGTTCGTTGCTGTGTTCCTATTCCACTGTTCCATTTCGACGCTAACTATGCGACGCTAATTTGAAAGACATTTCCTAACTAGGCGACACTAACTTAACGGACATTTCCGTTCTGTCAATAAATCGAAAACCATCATAGAATCGCCATCGCTGCTAAACGTGCAATTTCTCGCGAAAAAAAGAAGCCAAGTGTGCTATTACATTTCGATTGCAAGTACCGGTGTTAAGGTTATGGCACACTTGTATTTTTTTAGTATTAACGAACGCTTTTCCAGTTACCGACACCAAAATATCCAACAGAAATAAAAATGCCGCTCAAGGCACTGAAGCGCAACAGTAATAGGCAAGGTTCTGGTCTGCGGCACCGGAGGCACCGGGAAGCTTGGTCTGGGTGATGATGTTCTGGAGCGGAAGCGCCTCTCCGAGGTACAGGGCATCCCGGATCCCGTGGACGTTTGTGCTGGCGGCATGCACAACTTGGTGCTGACCAAAACCCAAGTTCGTTGCTGTGTTCCGATTCCACCGTTCCATTCCGGCGCATACTATGTGACGCTAATTTGACAGACATTTCCTAACTAGGCGACGCTAACTTGACGGACATTTTCGTTCTGTCAATAAATCGACCACCGTAGAATCGCAGTCGCTGCTAAACGTGCAATTTCTCGCCAAAAAAAAGAAGCAAAGCGTGCTATTACATTTCGATTGCAAGTACCGGTGTTAAGGTTATGGCACACTTTTATTTTTTTAGTATTAACGAACGCTTTTCCAGTTACCGTCACCAAAATATCCAAGAGAAATAAAAATGCCGCTCAAGGCTCTAAAGCGCAACAGTAATGCCGCCGAAACTGATGCCGTGGCAGAATTTCTCTCCGCTTGAAGGTGCTGGAACGGCGGCAAACGGTGGGCAGGGTTCTGCTCTGCGGCACCGGAGACACCGGGAAGCTTGGTCTGGGTGATGATGTTCTGGAGCGGAAGCGCCTCTCCGAGGTGCAGGGCATCCCGGATCCCGTGGACGTCTGTGCTGGCGGCATGCACAACTTGGTGCTGACCAAAACCCAAGTTCGTTGCTGTGTTCCGTTTTCACCGTTCCATTCCGACGCTAACTATGCGACGCTAATTTGACAGACATTTCCTAACTAGGCGACGCTAACTTGACGGACATTTGCGTTCTGTAAATAAATCGAAATCCACCATAGAATCGCCATCACGGTTAAAGGTGCACTTTCTCGCTAAAATAAGACGCCAAGCGTACTATTACATTTCGATTGTAAGTACCGGTGTTAAGGTTATGGCACATTTGTATTTTTAAAGTATTAACGAACGCTCTTTCAGTTACCGACACCAAAACATCCAACAGAAATAAAAATGCCGCGCAAGGCTCTGGCAAGGTTCTGGTCTGCGTCACCGGAGACACCGGGCAGCTTGGTCTGGGTGATGATGTTCTGGAGCGGAAGTGCCTCTCCGAGGTGCAAGGCATCACGGATCTCGTGGACGTCTGTGCTGGGGGCATGCACAACCTGGTGCTGACCAAAAACCAAGTTCATTGCTTTGTTTCGATTCCACCGTTCCAGTCCGACGCTCACTAGGCGACGCTAATTTGACAGACATTTCCTAACTGGGCGACGCTAACTTGACGGACATTTTCGTTCTGTAAATAAATCGAAAACCAACATAGAATCGCCATCGCTGCTAAACGTGCAATTTCTCGCGAAAAAAAGAAGCCAAGCGTGCTATTAAATTTCGATTGCAAGTACCGGTGTTAAGGTTATGGCACACTTGTATTTTTTTAGTATTAACGAACGCTTTTCCAGTTACCGACACCAAAATATCCAACAGAAATAAAATGCCGCCCAAGGCTCTGAAGCGCAACAGTAACTGAAGCCATGCCAGCGAAACGTGGGCAAATTGCTCTCCGCTTGAAGGTGCCGGAACGGCGGCAAACGGTGGGCAAGGTTCTGGTCTGCGGCACCGGAGACAACGGGCAGCTTGGTCTGGGTGATGATAATCTGGAGCGGAAGCGCCTCTCCGAGGTGCAGGGCATCCCGGATACAGTGATCGTCTAAGCTGGCGGCGTGCACAGCCTGGTGCTGACCCAAAAACCAAGTTCGTTGCTGTGTTCTGATATCACCGTTAATTTGAAAGACATTTCCTAACTAGGCGACGCTAAAATGACGGACATTTCCGTTCGGTAAATAAATCAAAAACCACCGTAGAATCGCCATTGTATTCTATCCCGGATTCCGTGGACGTCTGTGCTGGCGGCATGCACAACATAGTGCTGACCAAAGACCAAGTTCGTTGCTGTGTTCCTATTCCACTGTTCCATTTCGACGCTAACTATGCGACGCTAATTTGAAAGACATTTCCTAACTAGGCGACACTAACTTAACGGAAATTTCCGTTCTGTCAATAAATCGAAAACCATCATAGAATCGCCATCGCTGCTAAACGTGCAATTTCTCGCGAAAAAAAGAAGCCAAGTGTGCTATTACATTTCGATTGCAAGTACCGGTGTTAAGGTTATGGCACACTTGTATTTTTTTAGTATTAACGAACGCTTTTCCAGTTACCGACACCAAACTATCCAACAGAAATAAAAATGCCGCGCAAGGCTCTGAAGCGCAACAGTAATGGGCAAGGTTCAGGTCTGCGGCACCGGAGGCACCGGGAAGCTTGGTCTGGGTGATGATGTTCTAGAGCGGAAGCGCCTCTCCGAGGTGCAGGGCATCCCGGATCCCGTGGACGTCTGTGCTGGCGGCATGCACAACTTGGTGCTGACCAAAACCCAAGTTCGTTGCTATGTTCTGATTCCACCGTTAATTTGACAGACATTTTCTAACTAGGCGACGCTAACTTGACGGACATTTTCGTTCTGTAAATAAATCAAAAACCACCTTAGAATCGCCGTCGCTACTAAACGTGCAATTTCTCGCCAAAAAAAGGAAGCCAAGCATGCTATTACATTTCGATTGTAAGTACCGGTGTTAGGGTTATGGCACACTTGTATTTTTTTGTATTAACGAACGCTCTTCCAGTTACCGACACCAAAACATCCAACAGAAATAAAAATGTCGCGCAAGGCTCTGAAGCGCAACAGTAATGGGCAAGGTTATGGTCTGCGGCACCGGAGGCACCGGGCAGCTTGGTCTGGGTGATGATGTTCTAAAGCGGAAGCCGGATCCCGCGGACGTCTGTGCTGGCGGCATGCACAACCTGGTGCTGACCAAGAACCAAGTTCGTTGCTGTGTTCCGATTCCACCGTTCCATTCCGATGCTAACTATGCGACGCTAATTGGACAGACATGTCCCTACTAGGCGACGCTAACTTGACGGACATTTCCGTTCTGTAAATAAATCGAAAACCACCGTAGAATCGCCGTCGCTACTAAACGTGCACTTTCTCGCCAAAAAAAGGAAGCCAAGCGTGCTATTACATTTCGATTGTAAGTACCGGTGTTAAGGTTATGGCACACTTGTATTTTTTTGTATTAACGAACGCTCTTCCAGTTACCGACACCAAAACATCCAACAGAAATAAAAATGTCGCGCAGGGCTCTGAAGCGCAACAGTAATGGGCCATGTTCTGGTCTGCGTCACCGGAGACACCGGGACCATAGAATCGCCATCGCTGCGAAACGTGCAAATTCTCGCGAAAATAAGAAGCCAAGCGTACTATCACATTTCGATTGTAAGTACCGGTGTTAAGGTTATGGCACACTTGAATTTTTTTGTATTAACGAACGCTCTTTCAGTTACCGACACCAAAACATCCAACAGAAATAAAAATGTCGCGCAAGGCTCTGAAGCGCAACAGTAATGGGCAAGGTTATGGACTGCGGCACCGCAGGCACCGGGCAGCTTGGTCTGAGTGATGATGTTCTGGAGCGGAAGCCGGATCCCGCGGACGTCTGTGCTGGCGGCATGCACAACCTGGTGCTGACCAAAAACCAAGTTCGTTGCTGTGTTCCGATTCCAACGTTCCATTTCGACGCTACCTATGCGACGCTGATTTAAAAGACATTTCCTAACTAGGCAACGCTAACTTGACGGACATTTCCGTTCTGTCAATAAATCGAAAACCACCGAAGAATCGCCCTCGCTGCTAAACGTGCAATTTCTCGCCAAAAAAAGAAGCAAAGCGTGCTATTACATTTCGATTGTAAGTACCGGTGTTAAGGTTATGGCACACTTGTATTTTTTTTGTATTAACGAACACTCTTCCAGTTACCGAAACCAAAACATCCAACAGAAAATAAAATGCCGCGCAAGGCTCTGAAGCGCAACAGAATGGGCAAGGTTCTGGTCTGCGGCACCGGACGCACCGGGCAGCTTGGTCTGGGTGATGATTTTCTGGAGCGGAAGCGCCTCTCCGAGGTGCAGGGCATCCCGGATCCCGTGGACGTCTGTGCTGGCGGCATGCACAACCTGGTGCTGACCAAAAACCAAGTTCGTTGCTGTGTTCCGATTCCAACGTTCCATTTCGACGCTACCTAAGCGACGCTAATTTGAAAGACATTTCCTAACTAGGCGACGCTAACTTGACGGACATTTCCGTTCTGTCAATAAATCGAAAACCACCGTAAAATCGCCGTCGCTACTAAACGTGCAATTTCTCGCCAAAAAAAAGAAGCCAAGCGTGCTATTACATTTCGATTGTAAGTACCGGTGTTAGGGTTATGGCGCCCTTGTATTTTTTTTGTATTAACAAACGCTCTTCCAGTTACCGACACCAAAACATCCAACAGAAATAAAAATGCCAGTAAGATGCCAACAGTAATGGGCAAGGTTCTGGTCTGCGGCACCGGAGGCACCGTGCAGCTTGGTCTGGGTGATGATTTTCTGGAGCGGAAGCGCCTCTCCGAGGTGCAGGGCATCCCGGATCCCGTGGACGTCTGTGCTGGCGGCATGTACAACCTGGTGCTGACCAAAAACCAAGTTCGTTGCTGTGTTCCGATTCCAACGTTCCATTTCGAAGCTATCTATGCGACGCTAATTTGAAAGACATTTCCTAACTAGGCGACGCTAACTTGACGGACATTTCCGATCTGTCAATAAATAGAAAACCACCATAGAATCACCGTCGCTACTAAACGTGCAATTTCTCGCCAAAAAAAAGAAGCCAAGCGTGCTATAACATTTCGATTGAAAGTACCGGTGTTAAGGTTATGGCACACTTGTATTTTTTTGTATTAACGAACGCTCTTCCAGTTACCGACACCAAAACATCCAACAGAAATAAAAATGTCGCGCAAGGCTCTGAAGCGCAACAGTAATGGGCAAGGTTATGGTCTGCGGCACCGGAGGCACCGGGCAGCTTGGTCTGGGTGATGATGCTCTGGAGCGGAAGCCGGATCCCGCGGACGTCTGTGCTGGCGGCATGCACAACCTGGTGCTGACCAAGAACCAAGTTCGTTGCTGTGTTCCGATTCCAACGTTCCATTTCGACGCTACCTATGCGACGCTAATTTGAAAGACATTTCCTAACTAGGCAACGCTAACTTGACGGACATTTCCGTTCTGTCAATAAATCGAAAACCACCGTAGAATCACCGTCGCTACTAAACGTGCAATTTTTCGCCAAAAAAAGAAGCCCAGCGTGCTATTACACTTCGATTGTAAGTACCGGTGTTAAGGTTATGGCGCCCTTGTATTGTTTTTGTATTAACGAACACTCTTCCAGTTACCGACACCAAAACATCCAACAGAAAAAAAAAACGTTCCATTTCGACGGTAACTATGCGACGCTAATTTGAAAGACATTTCCTAACTAGGCGACGCTAACTTGACGGACATTTCCGATCTGTCAATAAATCGAAAACCACCGTAGAATCACCGTCGCTACTAAACGTGCAATTTCTCGCAAAAAAAAAGAAGCCAAGCGTGCTATTACTGTTCGATTGTAAGTACCGGTGTAAAGGTTATGGCGCAATTGTATTTTTTTTGTATTAACGAACGCTCTTCCAGTTACCGACACCAAAACATCCAACAGAAATAAAATGCCGCGCAAGGCTCTGAAGCGCAACAGTAACTGAAACCGTGCCAGCGAAACGTGGGCGAATTGCTCTCCACTTGAAGGTGCTGGAACGGCGGAAAACGGTGGGCAAGGTCCTGCTCTGCGGCACCGGAGACACCGGGCAGCTTGGTCTGGGTGATGATGTTCTGGAGCGGAAGCCGGATCCCGCGGACGTCTGTGCTGGCGGCATGCACAACCTGGTGCTGACCAAAATCCAAGTTCGTTGCTGTGTTCCGATTCCAACGTTCCATTTCGACGCTACCTACGCGACGCTAATTTGAAAGACATTTCCTAACTAGGTGACGCTAACTTGACGGACATTTCCGTTCTGTCAATAAATCGAAAACCACCGTAGAATCACCGTCGCTACTAAACGTGCAATTTCTCGCCAAAAAAAAGAAGCCAAGCGTGCTATAACATTTCGATTGTAAGTACCGGTGTTAAGGTTATGGCACACTTGTATTTTTTTGTATTAACGAACGCTCTTCCAGTTACCGACACCAAAACATCCAACAGAAATAAAAATGTCGCGCAAGGCTCTGAAGCGCAACAGTAATGGGCAAGGTTATGGTCTGCGGCACCGGAGGCACCGGGCAGCTTGGTCTGGGTGATGATGCTCTGGAGCGGAAGCCGGATCCCGCGGACGTCTGTGCTGGCGGCATGCACAACCTGGTGCTGACCAAGAACCAAGTTCGTTGCTGTGTTCCGATTCCAACGTTCCATTTCGACGCTACCTATGCGACGCTAATTTGAAAGACATTTCCTAACTAGGCAACGCTAACTTGACGGACATTTCCGTTCTGTCAATAAATCGAAAACCACCGTAAAATCACCGTCGCTACTAAACGTGCAATTTTTCGCCAAAAAAAGAAGCCCAGCGTTCTATTACACTTCGATTGTAAGTACCGGTGTTAAGGTTATGGCGCCCTTGTATTGTTTTTGTATTAACGAACACTCTTCCAGTTACCGACACCAAAACATCCAACAGAAAAAAAAAACGTTCCATTTCGACGGTAACTATGCGACGCTAATTTGAAAGACATTTCCTAACTAGGCGACGCTAACTTGACGGACATTTCCGATCTGTCAATAAATCGAAAACCACCGTAGAATCACCGTCGCTACTAAACGTGCAATTTCTCGCCAAAAAAAAGAAGCGAAGCGTGCTATTACAGTTCGATTGTAAGTACCGGTGTTAAGGTTATGGCGCACTTGTATTTTTTTTTGTATTAGCGAACGCTCTTCCAGTTACCGACCCCAAAACATCCAACAGAAATAAAATGCCGCGCAAGGCTCTGAAGCGCAACAGTAACTGAAACCGTGCCAGCGAAACGTGGGCGAATTGCTCTCCACTTGAAGGTGCTGGAACGGCGGAAAACGGTGGGCAAGGTTCTGCTCTGCGGCACCGGAGGCACCGGGCAGCTTGGTCTGGGTGATGATGCTCTGGAGCGGAAGCCGGATCCCGCGGACGTCTGTGCTGGCGGCATGCACAACCTAGTGCTGACCAAGAACCAAGTTCGTTGCTGTGTTCCGATTCCAACGTTCCATTTCGACGCTACCTATGCGACGCTAATTTGAAAGACATTTCCTAACTAGGCAACGCTAACTTGACGGACATTTCCGTTCTGTCAATAAATCGAAAACCACCGTAGAATCACCGTCGCTACTAAACGTGCAATTTTTCGCCAAAAAAAGAAGCCCAGCGTGCTATTACATTTCGATTGTAAGTACCGGTGTTAAGGTTATGGCGCCCTTGTATTGTTTTTGTATTAACGAACACTCTTCCAGTTACCGACACCAAAACATCCAACAGAAAAAAAAAATGTTCCATTTCGACGGTAACTATGCGACGCTAATTTGAAAGACATTTCCTAACTAGGCGACGCTAACTTGACGGACATTTCCGATCTGTCAATAAATCGAAAACAACCGTAGAATCACCGTCGCTACTAAACGTGCAATTTCTCGCCAAAAAAAAGAAGCCAAGCGTGCTATTACAGTTCGATTGTAAGTACCGGTGTTAAGGTTATGGCGCACTTGTATTTTTTTTGTATTAACGAACGCTCTTCCAGTTACCGACACCAAAACATCCAACAGAAATAAAATGCCGCGCAAGGCTCTGAAGCGCAACAGTAACTGAAACCGTGCCAGCGAAACGTGGGCGAATTGCTCTCCACTTGAAGGTGCCGGAACGGCGGAAAACGGTGTGCAAGGTTCTGCTCTGCGGCACCGGAGACACCGGGCAGCTTGGTCTGGGTGATGATGTTCTGGAGCGGAAGCCGGATCCCGCGGACGTCTGTGCTGGCGGCATGCACAACCTGGTGCTGACCAAAAACCAAGTTCGTTGCTGTGTTCCGATTCCAACGTTCCATTTCGACGCTACCTACGCGACGCTAATTTGAAAGACATTTCCTAACTAGGTGACGCTAACTTGACGGACATTTCCGATCTGTCAATAAATCGAAAACCACCGTAGAATCACCGTCGCTACTAAACGTGCAATTTCTCGCCAAAAAAAAGAAGCCAAGCGTGCTATTACATTTCGATTGTAAGTACCGGTGTTAAGGTTATGGCGCACTTGTATTTTTTTTGTATTAACGAACGCTCTTCCAGTTACCGACACCAAAACATACAACAGAAATAAAATGCCGCGCAAGGATCAGAAGCGCAACAGAAACTGAAACCGTGCCAGCGAAACGTGGGCGAATTGCTTTCCGCTTGAAGGTGCCGGAACGGCGGAAAACGGTGGGCAAGATTTCGGCTCTGCGGCACCGGAGACACCGGGCAGCTTGGTCTGGGTGATGATGCTCTGGAGCGGAAGCCGGATCCCGCGGTCGTCTGTGCTGGCGGTATGCACAACCTGGTGCTGACCGAAAACCAAGTTCGTTGCTGTGTTCCGATTCCACCGTTCCATTTCGACGCTACCTATGCGACGCTAATTTGAAAGACATTTCCTAACTAGGCAACGCTAACTTGACGGACATTTCCGTTCTGTCAATAAATCGACAACCACCGTAGAATCACCGTCGCTACTAAACGTGCAATTTTTCGCCAAAAAAAGAAGCCCAGCGTGCTATTACATTTCAATTGTAAGTACCGGTGTTAAGGTTATGGCGCCCTTGTATTGTTTTTGTATTAACGAACACTCTTCCAGTTACCGACACCAAAACATCCAACAGAAAAAAAAAACGTTCCATTTCGACGGTAACTATGCGACGCTAATTTGAAAGACATTTCCTAACTAGGCGACGCTAACTTGACGGACATTTCCGATCTGTCAATAAATCGAAAACCACCGTAGAATCACCGTCGGTACTAAACGTGCAATTTCTCGCCAAAAAAAAGAAGCCAAGCGTGCTATTACAGTTCGATTGTAAGTACCGGTGTTAAGGTTATGGCGCACTTGTATTTTTTTTGTATTAACGAACGCTCTTCCAGTTACCGACACCAAAACATCCAACAGAAATAAAATGCCGCGCAAGGCTCTGAAGCGCAACAGTAACAGAAACCGTGCCAGCGAAACGTGGGCGAATTGCTCTCCACTTGAAGGTGCTGGAACGGCGGAAAACGGTGGGCAAGGTTCTGCTCTGCGGAACCGGAGACACCGGGCAGCTTGGTCTGGGTGATGATGTTCTGGAGCGGAAGCCGGATCCCGCGGACGTCTGTGCTGGCGGCATGCACAACCTGGTGCTGACCAAAAACCAAGTTCGTTGCTGTGTTCCGATTCCAACGTTCCATTTCGACGCTACCTAAGCGACGCTAATTTAAAAGACATTTCCTAACTAGGTGACGCTAACTTGACGGTCATTTCCGTTCTGTCAATAA